>PVIH01000107.1:24720-207879 GCA_004025045.1 Sigmodon hispidus | reverse complement strand
CCCTTGCAACATAATAATCAAAACTCTAAACCTACAGAATAAAGAAAGAATATTAAGAGCTACAAAGGAAAAAGGCCAAATAACATATAAAAGCAGACTTATCAGAATTACACCCGACTTCTCAATGGAAGCTCTGAAAGCCAGAAGGTCCTGGACAGGCATTTTGCAGACACTAAGAGACCATGGGTGCCTGCCCAGATTACTACACCCAGCAAAACTTTTAATCACCATAGACAGAGAAAACAAGATATTCCATGGCAAAACCAGATTTAAACAATACCTGACCACAAATCCAGCCCTACAGAAAGTACTAGAAGGAAAATTCCAAGCCCAGGAAGCTAGCTTCGCCAGCCAAAACACAGGCAATAGATAATCTCACACCAGCAAATCCAAAAGAAGGGAAACATCGCACCCTACCACCACCACCACCAAAACTAAAAAAATAACAGAAATTAACAACCATTGTTCATTAATATCTCTTAATATCAATGGACTCAATTCTCCTGTAAAAAGACACAGGCTAACAGAATGGATACAAAAACAGGATCTATCCTTCTGCTGCATACAAGAAACACATCTCAATTTCAAAGTCAGACATAATCTCAGAATAATGGGTTAGGAAAAGATATACCAATCAAATGGACCTAAGCATCTGAAAGGTAAAGGACACAGTCAATAAGACAAAGCAGCAATCTACAGAATGGGGAAATGCTGTGGGATATTGCTCATGTACACTGTAAAAATCTGTTGGTCATATTAGTTTAATAAAATGTTGATTGGCCAGTAGGAAGTATAGGTAAGGCTAGCAGACAAAAAGAATTCTGGGAAGCAGAGAAGCAAAGCAGCAGAGGAAGCAAAATAAGAATGCTGCAGTGAGCAATGATACCAAGCCACAAGGCTAACCATAAATAGAATCATGGGTTAGTTTAAGAGTAAGAGTTAGCAAGTAATACACCGGAGCCATAGGCCAAACAGTTTATAACTAATATAAGCCTTTGTGTAATTATTTGGGACTAAGCAGCTGTGGAACTATAGGTCCAGACCTTGGAGCTAGGCCAGGCCAGAAACTTAGACTACAGGAAAAGATCTTTACCAATCCCACATCTGACAGAGGGCTGATCTCCAAAATATATAAAGAACTTAAGACATCAAAATACCAAATAATCCAATTTTAAAATAGGACACATATCTAAACAGAGAATTCTCAACAGAATCTCAAATGGCTGAAAGACATTTAAGAAACTGCTCAACATCCTTAGTCATCAGGGAAATGCAAATCAAAATGACTCTCAGATGCCATCTTACACCTGTCAGAATGGCTAAGACCAAAAACACTGATGATAGCATAGTTTGGAGAGAATATATAGACAGGGGAACACTGTTGGTGGGAACACAAACTTGTACAGCCTCTCTGTAAATCAGTATGATGGTTTATCAAAAAAGTGGGAAGCAACCTATCTCAAGACCCAGCAATACCACTATTGAGCATATATGCAAAAGATGCTCAACTATGTTTATACCAGCATGATTTGTAATAGCCAGAACCTGAAAACAACCTAGATGCCCTTCAACCAAAGAATGGATTAAAAAAAATATGTAGTATATTTACACAATGGAGTGTTGCTCAGCTGATAAAAACAATGACATAGTGAAGTGTGTGGGCAAATAGATAGAACTAGAAAAAAATCATCCTGAGTAAGGTAACCCAAACCAAGAAAGACAAATACAGTATGTACTCACTCATAAGTGGATAGTAGATGTAAAGTGAATATTAGATGCAAACCAGGCTACAATCCACAGACCCAGAGAAGCTAGGTAACAAGAAAGACCCTAAGAGGGATGTATGGGTTGCCCAGGGAAGAGGTAATAGATGAGATATCCTGGGTAAACTAAGGGTGGAGGACAGAGGGGATAGGATGAGGAATGAGAAAATGAAGTATTGAGATGACTGAGTTGGGGGAGGGAATGGAGGAGAGTAATGAAAGACATATCTTGACAGAGGGGCTGTTAGGGTGTTAGGGAGAAACCTGGGCCAGGGGAGCTCCTGAGAATCCACAAGGATGACCTCAGCTTAGACTCCTAGCAACAGTAAAGAGGATGACTGAACTGCCCTTCTCCTGTAATCAGATCAGTGACCATCCTAACTGTCATCATAGAACCTTCATCCAGTAACTGATGGGAGCAGATGCAGAGATCCATAACAGAGCACTGGGTGGAGCTCCAAAAGTCCAGGTGAAGAAAAGGAGGAGAGATTATTATGAGCAAGAGGGGTCAAAATCATCTAGACAAATAGCTAGGGAACCTTCATGGGACCAACCTAGGTCCTCTGCATGTGAGTGACAGTTGTGTAGCTTGGTCTGTTGGTAGGGCCCCTAGCAGTAGGATGAATATCTGTCCCTAGTACATAGCTGGCTTTTTAGAACAAATTCCCTATGGTAGGATGCCTCAATCAGCCTTGATGTAGCGGAGAGAAGCTTGGTCCTGCCTCAACTTGGTATGCATGCTTTGCTGACTCCTATTGGAGGCCTTACCCTTTCTGAGGAGTGAATGAGGGAGGGGGAGGGAGGAGGAGACGGGAGGGAATGGAAGGAGAGGAGGGAGGGGAAACTGTGGTTGGTATGTAAAATAAATTATTTAAATTAATAATAAAGTCAGAAAAATATCAAATTTCATGTTATGTATTTCACCATAAATTATAAACACATTTTAAAGCATTGCAAAAAATCAGAACTATTGGCTAGATTGACTGTACCAGGTATGTGTTTCTCCTGTGGAATGGGCCTTAAATGCAATCAGAAACCATACACCTATGAGCCATGTCACTATTCATCCATGGGTGTATCCTGCCACAGTGGTCATTCTTGTAGTTCATAGCTGAGTAAGATTGCTGATGACTTTCTGCCCCACAACGGGCTCCACAGCACCCTTTGGTACTGAGAGTTGGTCATCAGTAAGGAATCTTCCTGGCCAGTCCAATTTTATATATACACAAAGAGTTTAGTTGGAGTAACCCTACATAAGGGATAATATTCCTCCAAGAAGCCATAGATTGTTAAATAAAAACCCAGTGTCAAGCATGGGATTCTTCCATTCAACTTTTGGGTCAGGGCTGTCCCAGAGAGCCCCACAAACAATACAGCTATGGCCATTGTTCCTGGATGTCCACCAGAACTTGATGGTTTAGACCCTACTGCTGAACATACATGAATCATAGAACATGGAGAAATTAGGTTCACACTGACCAGAAATAATCTTTCCTGATGATCAGCTCTTAGTACCAAAAGGTACTATAGGGCAAAAAGTCAACAGCAATCTTATCTAGTCATGACCTAGAAGAATGACCCCTGTTGCAAGATATCCCCATAGGTACGATAGTGGCTGACTGTTATAAGGGTAACCAATTTGTTTTTGGGTGCATTTAAGGTCATCAACTCCTCAAAAGAAAATGTATGGTGCAATAAATCCTGCCAAGAACCTATAATAGGAATCTCACAATTCCTGGGGATGAACCTCTAACTAATATTCTGCTAAATATACACAGGGCCAAACTGCTCTCTAAATTTCTTTATCTATACGCATAGATTAATGCAGCTCTCAGACATAAACGGAGAAAGTTTTTCTTTCTGCAGTGGACGGTAATTAACTCAGAAATTCACAATTGGTCAAGGTGCAGAACATAAGTTTAGTGGAGAGCTTATCCCCAAATGAGATATGTGTAGCACTCCTCACTGAGAGGCTCAGGAACCATCTCAGAACAGAGGATGGGAAGACTGCAAGGGTCAGAGGTCAGGGAGGATCAGAGCAAAACAGTGCTTTTGGACAGGGCAAGGGCCACTGCACTCCTGAACTCAAAGCATTGTAGCTGCCTGAACAAGAGCCCCACAGGAGCAAGCTAGCCAGCACTGTAGCATGGAAGGGGAGAGGGCTCATGAGCTTTGACCTCTAACTGAGAAGCTATGGACAGTTTGGCTTCTGGGAAAGGAGAATTGGTTTTCTTTAAGATGTGGTCCCTAGAGAGTCCACCAAGCCCCAGTAGATGGTCCCACACCTAGGAGGATATGGGCAGCACAAACTGAACTCCTCAAGTTATTAAAAAAGATAAAAAGGACATGAGGTAGAGGGGAGTAGAGAAATGGAGGAGAGGGAGGGGGTAGAAAAATGGAGGAGGGGGAGGGGGAGGGGGGAGAGAAAGGGGGGAGGGGGAGAGGGAGGGAAGACATATTGTATGAATTTCTCAAAGAATTAATATAAATATTACATTTATGAAAGATTACCTGTTAGAAGTCTGAACTATATAAATGAAATTTCACTTATTTTGAGTAAATAAGAATGAAATTAGACTTTGATCAGTCCTCATCTACCATAAATTCTAAACTTAGAAAAATCAAACTTATAAAGTGAGTAAAAATATTTTAAATTTTTATTATATAACATATAGTACAGTTTTGAAAAGAGAAAAAGAGAAAAGAGATTAAAAAAAAGAATTCACTTTGACAGCTGCCATAATCCAAATACTGGTAAATGCTATGATTTGTAACATTATAATTATTTAAAAATAATATATTGTGATAAATTATTTTCTTTGTCTAAACAGCATTTCTCTTCATTTCGCATTAGTATTTATAATGTTTATAACAGAAAAAATATACAAGGGCATAAATATGGTGACCCAAGGCATTTTCCATCATCACTTGCAAAATTTTTGAAAAACAGGTATCTTCATTATTTAGTGGTTTTTTTATTAAATAAACTAATAGACAATAGTGACCCAGATAATAAAAAATTAATATGATAATGATGTATTTAAAGTTGCCTGTCAGGCTGTATCCCTCAATATAACTGTCTCCACTAAAGGCAATCATAGTTTAAAATTAAGTGTATAGAAAAACATGCACTTTAAGTTAGAGAGAGAGAGAAAGAGAGAGAGAGATAGGCGAGACATCTTCCCAAAATACTTACGGCTTTTTCTCTCCGCTACTAGGGATAAAAGCCTTGCTTAGATTTTTTTTTGATTCTGCCATCATATACCGTCTTCTCACTTGATTCAGATTCATATAGCCTTCCCCTTCAAAAATCCTGGTAAATTGGGGCTCAAAGTACCCTGCCTGGAGACTTGACATTGTTTTGGATCCCCCAGGTAGCATTTGTCTTTTTTTGCTTGCAGCCTCATTAAAGGGGCCTTCAGAAATAAAGAACATTATAATCTTGACTGCAATACTAATTAAATGGCATTAAAATCATAACAGAAAAATTTTCAAAATGATAAGCCAATTAAAAGTTTGAGCTGTAAAACACTAAAAACTGCATGAAAGGCAACAGTGACAGTAAGATCTAAGAGTTTTCTCAAAAATGTTTGAACATTTAGGTGGAAGTAGGGGTTTTTGTTTGTTTTTTAACTTGGCTTTTTGAGACAGGGATTCTCTGTGTAGCCCTGGTGTGCCTGGAACTCACTCTGTAGACCAGACTGGCCTCCAACTCAGAGATCTGCCTGCCCCTGCTTCTGGAATGGAGTGGGCAGGGTGAGAGGGGGCTCGAAAGGTCTGCATCACCATGCCTGGCAGGAAGGAAGTCTTCATGCTCTGAACTTCAGAGTTGAATGAGACCTTAAAACAGTGGTTCTCAACCTTCCTAGTGCTGTGACCCTTGAATGCAGTTCCTCATTGGTGGTGACCCCCAACCAAAAGATTATTTTCATTGCTAGTCTATAACTGTGATTTTGTTACTGCTATGAATACAGTGTAAATATTTTTTAAGATAAAGGTTTGCTGAAGGGATGGTGACATGCAGGCTGAGAACCCGCTGCCTTAAAAGATCGTCTAGCACAGTGGATCCCCATAGACAGTAAGGAACAGTGCTTATGTGTGAGAGCAGGAAAGGACATTCCATACTCATGGGATGCAATCCTTTCCTAGATGTGTTAAGATGCTCACGTGCCTATGTCCACTAAGAGCCCAGAGTGTTCACAGCACTTTTATTTTTTAATATTTATTTTTATTTTATGTGAGTTGGTATTTTGTCTGCATGTATAACTGTGTAAGGGTGTCAGATCTTGGAATTACAGACAGTTGTTAGCTGCCATGTGGATGCTGGGAACTGAACTCAGGCTCTCCAGAAGAACAGTCAGTGCTCTTAACCACTGAGCAGTCCCCAGTCCCCAGCACTTTCATTTTTAATGAACACATGAAAACAGCCCAATGTCTGTCTAAATGATAAATTTTCAACTGCACAACAAAACATAGTCTAAGAATTTGTATAGAGGCTATTTTTGTGAATGCATACATTTCCAAAATTTGAATCTTTAAGTCCTTAGCTTCCAAACTGAAAAGAATTTTTTAAAAGTGTACACAACCCTAAACCTAGGTGGTTTGCTGAAATGTGAATTTGCTTACTGATTTTGGTAACTTAAATTTTTGTTTGTTTTTAGTAGATCAGTTTTGGGTTTTTGTCTGTTTTGTTTTGCTTTTTGTTTGTTTGAAACGGGGTCTCACTATGTATTCTTGGCTGGCCTAGAATTCTCAATGTAGACAAAGCTGGCCTTGAACATGATCATAGTGATCCACCTGTCTACTATTAACTTAAATTTTTGGAAAGGTTGTAAATATAACCTCATATTCTACCATCTAAACATCTTAGTGAATCTTCTTTTGGCTGTACTTGGTTACCCATTTTCCTTTCACAGGCAATGATGTTAATTTTGTCACCCAGAGAACGTCTAGATATGCTCATGAATATTATGCACCCCTTTTCATCATTAATATTTAGCATATACATATACTATTCTACACCTTGCTTTTCTAGTTAATCATTTACCTTGGATATGTTTCTAGACCAATTAATTTTTTGATCTACAAAACCAGAGACTGTGAAAGCATGTATTTAGATGGCTTTTTCTTGAGAAGGGATGTCCTGCAGCCCAGGCTGCCCCTAAACCCCCAATCCTTCTGCCTCCACTTCCCAAGTACTAGCTGGGATTACTGGAATAGACCACCACAAAATCTTTTTGTAATGGCTTTTCTTTAAAAACAAATTTTTCAGCTGTTCAGTTAGCACTGTATTTTTCAGACAAGTGATAATGAGTACTATTCATGGATCCAAATGCTCTCTGTAGAATAATGTCCCAAGACAAAAAAAGCCAAACATGGGACAGAAGAAATGGATCAATAGTTAAAATCACTTGCTGATCTTGCAGAAGACTTGGATTCACTTTCCAGAAGTTCAGGCAAAGGTGCCATGGACACCAGGCACACATGTGGTGTACATCCATCCATACATGAAGCCAAATACTCAAAAACATCAAATAAACCAATAAGAAGTTTAAAAGACAAGTGTACAATACTCTAGAAGGAATTTACCATGGAAAGAAACAAAATCTCCCATGAGGAATAAATGAAGGTGAGGCTAGAGAGATGGCTCAGTGGTTAAGGGTGCTCACTGGCTTCCCAGCTAAACAGGGCAGCTACCCATCATCTGGAATCCAGTCTCAGGAGATCCAGCACCCTCTCTGGCCTCCTCAGGCACTTTGCATGCACTCAGTACACAGACATACTCGTGGGCAATATACTCATAAACATAAAAAATAAATAAGTCTAAAAACTTTTTAAAGAATAAATGGGGGGCTGGAGAGATGGCTCAGAGGTTAAGAGCACTGACTGTTCTTCCAGAGGTCCTGAGTTCAATTCCCAGAAAAACCACATGGTGGCTCACAACCATCTATGATGAGGTCTGGCGCCCTCTTCTGTAAAACTGTATGCATAATAAATAAATAAATCAAAAAAAAATTTTTTTTTAAAAAAAAAGAATAAATGAAGGTAAAGAAGCCCAATAAAATGAGCTTCCCGCTCTTACAAAACTAAGACCTTAACTCTGCTGCAGTGTCCCACGTTGTCACAGTGTGACAGTGTGAACACTAGAACTCAATGCTCTAAAAATATATATCAAGAATAAGTATTGTCAGGCAAGGTGGCACACACCTTATCCCAGAATGCAGGAGGCACAGGCAGGCAAATCTTTGGGAGTTCAAAGCTATCCTGTTCTACATAGCCAGTTCTAGAACAGCCAGAGATACACAGTAGAGAGAACCTCTTCCTCCCCACCCCATATGTGTGTGTGTTTATTTCCCTTGAAATAAAAATCAAAATTTTTATATGGGAAATGCAAAATGAACAGTATTTAACTATTTTAAAAATGCCAAAGATACTCACGATTAAATGGTGACACATATTTATCTCCCACAGTAATGTATTCCATTTCACTGAAGAGGCCAATCCTCTCCATATCGGTTTTCCCTGTTTCCCCAGGCATGATTGCTTCTTGTGGTGGTAACCTCAAAAAGGTCCTTAGATCTTCTTTTGCAGCAAAATCCTACTTTACATTAAAAACTACAGGGAAATGTCTTTCTTAGTTTAAAGAATAATTATTAAATTCCAAAACTAATGCTTTTTCGTTTTCGGATTGCTCATTTTGTTTATCACTTCTTTTACACCCCAACCTCCCACATCAGATCTGCTTGTACAAAGCCTTCCCAGACATCCTTTGAACTTCTAATGGTGTAGGCAACCTTTATCCTCCCTCCCAACCCCTCCCTACTCCCCGGTAAACTGATGGCTCCACAGATGGAAGCCATGGTGTTAGTGTGAATCCTCTTCACCACGTTCTAGAGGCAAAGGTGCTCGCACTGGAATAGAACTCCTGAAATCAAGGGAGCCTCTGGCCTAGCCTCCAGAGCGGCTAGAATGACCAAGCTTTACCACCACCAACCACTCCTTTAGTTATTTACCGAAGTAGCTGGGAGGAGGAGGGCTCTTGCCTTCACCTTTGTCCCGATCTTAACTCGTAAGTAAAACTTAAAAAGTATTCATTCACACATTTAATAAATGCTTTCCGTCCTTTCCTCCTGGTCAGGTATTAGAAGGAAAACGGACTTTAAAAGGCATAAATCTTGACTTATTATCAAGTAGACAAGAAAACCGTGGAATTCCACACAAGCAGACTATGGCAAGTTCCCTTCAAAAAGTTTGGATAAGAAGATTCTTCTGTTAAAGCGCTGCCCACCTCAACCTTGCAATTTACTCAAATAAATACTTGTCTACGTCAAAGGCTTTGGAGAGGGTGGGCGAAAAGGAAGAAAATAATTGAGCTGAGTTAATTTAAGCAGGGAAAGGAGGCTGGAAGTCGGCAGGTATCTAAGGAACACCCCATGTCAGCGAGGCCAAGTCACCTCTCCAAAGAGCACGTAATCCCACAACCAGCTCCAGTGCGGGGTCAGTCCACAGCAGAGCTTGGACAGCTCCGAGCCGCGGTCCTGCGCCTGCGCACACAGCACAGCTGCAGAGCACCGCGGGCCGCACTGTTCTGAGAACCGCAGCTGGCGCTTGTTGGGCCGCGTTGCCGTGGGAACGGGAGAAACCATCTTCACCATGCTACGGGAATGCTCACCGGAGCATTCGAATCCGCGCAGAACATCTGAGAAGATCGATGAACGTCCCTTAGGACACAAAAGTCTCAGCCAATGAAATCTTTCGAGAATGAAGCCTTCTGTTTCCCGGCCCTCTAGCCATGGGCCAACAGTTGCAGTGTGGTATGTTCTCCGATGGTCGATGCGAGGCATGCTGGGAGTTGTAGTCCATCTGCCGGAGCCCGGCCTCCAGCGGGCGTGACGCCACTTCCGGGCGGACCTTGGCTTGCGCGAAATCGTCATTCCTGTCACCTCCAGGTAGTGAACCTGGTAAGTGATTCTAGAAGTCAGTGTTTCTCCCTAGGACTTGGGCAACCATTAGGAGAATAACTCCACAGTCCCCTGGGAGGAGCTGACGCTGAGGGGACAACGTTGCGGTGCGAGATTTCCTCACTTGGGTCTGTCTCCCAGCTGCCTCGCATCCATGTCTCAGCAGCACCTGACATCTGACTCTCGGTGTCAGTCTGCATCTTGACAGTGAGACACTCTTTGGCGTATTTGGAATCTGAGAAGAAAGAGCTTTTGATTTTGGAAAGACTGGCGTAACTTTCTTCCAATAGTCTACTTCCTTCGCTTGCGTGGCGCCGCATTCTCTCCGTTTTCTCTCGTCTCCTAGCTCAGCCAGGTCCTGTCATCTGAGCCATAGATGTTTATCTTCTTCAGATCTACTTTGCACCCTGAGCTTTCGCTCCTTTCTTCTGAACCCAATTCATAAATCTAATTAACTGCTTCCTCTTAAATGGATCATTCAAACTCAGCAGTTGTAAGAGCTGCCTCGTCATTTTCACCTCCTGCTCTGTCCACACTCTTCCTCAGATACACATCTCTGCAGATAACCTAGCTCACCCCTCTTGTGCCCACCAAGCACTTGACAAGTGTGCTTCATCTCAAGTCAAGAAGTCTTTTGGATTCTATTTCCTAGTGTCTATAACATAACCCTCTTTACCCTTACTGTCCTTGACTTTTGTTCTTGCCATCATCCAGTTGGGTCATATTCTAAGTGCTTTTTTGCTTTAGTAACTCTCACAGTATTTTCCAATTCTTTGGGGTTTGGTTTCTTATGATAAACAACAGTAGAGTAAATGAACAGAATTCTGTATTGAAATTTTTATCATTTGCTTAGAATAAATTCAATGAAGTGAATTGGGGACATATCATCTGGTATGTACTTCTGGAAGGTTACAGTGTATAAAATAAACACTATCACTCTCACAAAAATGTTAAAAGGAATTTGCAAAATAAAAAACTGTACTAGAACCTCCTTCTTAATGTTCTGAGGATCAAAGGTAATATACGCCCATTGTCCAGTCATTCAGTGCAATGGGAATGAGTGCTTGTTCATTTGCTCAGTATCAGTTCTTTCTGTGTTAGTATCTTTGTGGCTGCTGTGCACATGACCAAGAGTTTAGTTGGGCTCTCAGTTCCAGAGATTTAGAGCCTATGATGGTGTACCAGAGGTGTGGCAAAGCTTGGAGCAGCAAATCCAAATGAGAGCTCACATCTTAATCTACACTCAGGAAGCAGAGAGCATACTGAGAATAATAAGAGGCTCTTGAGGCCCCAAAGCCTGCCTCCATGACACACCTCCTCCAGCAGCATCACACCTCTTAATCCTTCCCAAACCATTCCACTAACTGGGGACCAAGTTTTCAAAAAAGTAATTCTCATTCAGAACATCACTGGTTCTTACTGTGTAATGTAGTTGTTCAGGACATGTTTTAAAAGTCTGGTAAAGAGAAGGGCTGAAGAGATAGCTCAGAGGTTAAGAGCACTGACTATTCTTCCAGAGGTCCTGAGTTCAATTCCCAGCAACCACATGATGGCTCACAACTGTCTATGATGACATCTGGTACCCTCTTCTGTATACTGTATACATAATAAATAATAGAAAAAGAAAGAGTCTGGTAAAATCTTTGAAACATTTCCTCAAGGCCTACCCCCACCTACCACACACACACACACAAATCTTATGATACAAGTCCTCTGTCGTATTTCATGTGCTACCTGAAACTCAGCATGTGGATTCAAATTAAGAATTGCTATCTTCCATTTTGCAGATGCTTTTTTCTCTGTCAGTAGTGATACTGACCCAGGCCATGTAAATTCTATCTAACATGCTTTCTCTAGCTGGGTACTGTTCATGTTGCTGGAGGTTAGAGTTAACATCCTTCTACTCTAATCTTAGTGTATTTCCTGAATGTAAAATTGTGGCTGGACCTTCTAAGATGGTGAGTTCTACCGGCATCTCCTCTCATTATCAGTACTTACTGTGCTCCCACTGGCTGAGCTACAGTCTCTCGACATTCTTATTGCTGATGCTTTCATGTCATTGCTAAATGCATCAAGACTATGGCTAAAGGCATTAATGCATTGATTCTGAACAGCTTTTTCACATTGTAGTCACTATGAAAGGAAGCAGGGGGGCTTTTACATACTCCTGTGCCTGGGATGGCCTTATGCCAGTTAATTAGAATTTGTGAGCATGCTTCCTGGGTGTCAGAATTTTAAACTCCCTAGGTGATTACAGTATAGAATTAAGGTTTGAAACCCCATTTTTTTAATTTGAAGGGGGTTTCACATATTTATGCATAAGGAATTAACTCAAGAAATAAGTGAAAAAATAATGGTATATCCTAAACTAAAGTAGATTCTAACTTATGTGATGATGAGTTTTTCTTGCTTTACAAGGAAATTGTGGTTTTATTTGTTCTAGGTGGTTCCCCAAAACTATGGATATACTTTTTAGAGTAAGAGGAGGCTTTGATTTGGCTTTTCAGCTGGCCCCTCCCAAAGGTATGTCTCCCTAAGATTTCTTTTTGATAGTGAAACATATTGAGGATAAGATAAGAAACATAAACTAGACTCAAATTAAATGGAATTCAAATTTAGATACTATATTCTAACTCCCTTCTCAGCCCCCTGGACATCTCTGTGTAAATTAAAAGATTTAATTTTCCTTATGAGCCTTTAGGGCTGTCTTAAAAAAAAAATCTCTCTCTCTCTCTCTCTCTCTCTCTCTCTCTCTCTCTCACACACACACACACACACACACACACACACACACACACACACACACATACACATACACACACACAAGCTCTCATTCTGTCTCTCTCACACACACACAAACACAAATATGAACACAATGTGAATAGACTATCTGGAGCTGCACATTGCATATTGCAGAATTGTAATTGTGTGTTTCCCCATGTCCTGGAACCCAACTCTTTTAAAGACTGTAGTCTATTGGAATGTTAGAAGAAATCTATAAAGCAAATTCCAGGATGTCTTCTAGCTTCTTGATGCTGAGCACTGTGGTAGAAAGTTTCCAGGGAGGTGTGTGGGACATTACAGCTGACACGGGATACTTTTGAGATGCCCCTGGGACATCGTGTTTCGAGCACTTAGTTGAATCTGAAGCTTATGGGAGAGTAGTCAGAACAGAGTGGAGACCATGAGGTTGGAAGGACATCAGCTAACCCCCTGATGATCAATGAAATTATCCCTAAAAATCCCATCTGTGATGTTAGACTCAAATCATCACTCTGAGGACATAGAAAATTTTATAATGATTACTTTAAAAAGTTAGTATTTATTGTAAATTGTTATAGACATGCTACAAGCCATTAGCTGAAATTTAGTCTCAGATGTCTAAAGACAGAGAGGCCAGAATTGTGACAGTCAATGAAAATTAGGGGAGGGTCATGTTTGCTGTCTCTTTCTTTTGCCTTATGTTTTGAAACATTCATGTCAAACACTTAAGATCTTTCTGACTTTTGGGCCTTTCATTTAGAAATGTTTGTCAAGAACGCACTAAGACAAGTGTTGAATGACTTGACTAGCAAGCTGTCTTCAGACTCTCTTGTATTCAGGATCTGCAACAGCTCTGTGTATCTTTGGCCGAACAGCGACACCAACACGGGAGAGCTGACTGACAGCTCGGCCTGTAAGAACATAGTGCACCTCGTTCAGTGAGTGTTTAAAGAGTTTCTGGGCATATTTTCAAAGCATCGTTTCATTCTTGTAAATGTCATTGTATATTGAAAATTTTAGATTTGAGCAGGAAGAGGATACAAAGCGAAAATTCATTAAAAAGAAAGACAAAAAGTTATCAGACATGGTAAGTAAATATGTCTTTTCTACTGATAAAAAAATTAAATCCTTGAATTTAGAGCTCAGTGAGATATAGGTGATAATTTAATCTTGCCCTCCTAGAATATTGAAGCCTAGAAACATTGTGTGTCTGTCTTATTTCTTGTTTTAATGTGTAATTTTGAAGGTATTACTTTATTTTGATTCTGCAAAACCAAAACTGATGTGAGTAGGTTTACAAATTGCTTAAAAGTAAGTGGCAAGGACCCATTCTCATGTAATGTAAAACAGTGTTGAAGGATATTTTCTTCATGTTGTCTGTTCTGTCAATTTTTAAACCAGTGTTATGGAGCCCTACCTCATACATAGCCTCCAAGGACAATTCTTCAAGGTAGGAAGTCATACACAGTTATTCACTGCGGTGTGTTTCTAGGCTGGACAGGAGGCATTTACTAAACTGCTGGGTATGAAAAGAAGTGGTGCAAGCTGATCATTGTCTTGGCTTCCTTTCCCACTGCTGTGATAAAATACTCTGACCAAAGCACATGGAGGAGGAGTCATGCAGCAGGGCCATGACACAGCTGGCTAGGACAGGAAAGCAATAACTGTATGCTGCTGCTCAGTTCTTTTTGTTTTTACAGTCCAGGATCCCAGTCAGGGAATGGTGCCACTTCATTTAACCTAACCAAGACTGTCCCCAGCAAGCATGCCTGAAGCCCATCTCCTAGGTGCTTTTAGATTTTGTCAAGTTGGCAGATGCCACTAACTACCATAGACATACTTAGGAGACACAATGGCCTGCACTTACGGCATAACTGCTTCCTTCCTTAGTAGACATGGAAGGTGGGTGTTCTAGTTTGCTTTCTGTTTCTTTGATAAACTCCATGACCAAAAGCAGCTTAGAGGTATGGGGAGTGTGGGTGGTGTTATTTGTTTACCAGTCTACATCACAGACTTTGGCTGAGGGAAGACAGGACAAGAACCAGGGAGGAAAGCTGCTTGCTTTCCTGGCTCATGCTTAGCCAGCTTCTGATACTACCCAGAACCCCCTGCTCAGGGATAGCACCACCCTCAGTGGGCTCAGGCCTACATCATTTAGCAGTCAGTACTCACAGGCTAGTCTGCTGGAGGAAATTCTCCAGTCAAGTTCTCTCTTTCCAGATGTATCTAGCAGACAGCAAAGATTAGCCTACATTTGGGGAAGACAAATTCAGTTTGAGTTATATTTAAGACATCACTGTCAAATACTAACAAACTCTTACATTTAAAAACATGCCATGTACACAAACCATAACTTAGTGATAATGGTTTGGAGATGATTTAAAGGAGTACACATTTTGAGGCGTACATGGCAAGTATTTTGCAGCATGCTCCCCTGTATGGGTTCATTTTGTGCTTGCTGATTAGATTCCCATATCTTTAGCTGGCATATTATAGAAGTTATATCCTGTCATATCATCAAGTAAGCAGGTGCTTTCGATGTGTCCTGCACTGGTGATGTTGACATTTTTGTCAGTTATTTATAGCATCTGCCAGTTTCCTGTATAGTTTTTATCTCACGGAAGGCAGTGTGTCGGGTGTCCTTTTGAAATTTTGTTTTTGGTGCTCCCTGCTGTGATCACTACATTATTTCAGATATATTATGTACTTTCCCTGTTTGGGAATTCCAGTTTGGGAATCAGCCATTCTCTGTGGAGCACACACATGTATGTTTACTGTGCACATACAGGCACACACACACACACACACACACACACACACACACACACACACACTGAATATTCATATGTGCCTGTATAAATTGTATTTCTGCCTCTAGTTCCATTTGATCTTCACAGATTTTCTAACCAATCCTAGTGAGAAGCTGGCTCCTCACATCCTCTAATTCTGCTCATTTGTTCAATACACAAAAAGGAATTTTAAGATTGTCTTATACCAAGAGCATATAGTTCTTTGGTTTTGTTACTTTTTGGTTTGATTGGTTTGTTTTGAGACAGGGTCTTACCATGCACCTCTAGCTGGCTTGAAACTTGATAAGTAGACCAACCTGGCTTCATACTCACAGAAACCCACCTGCTGAGAAATTTTATTTAAATATTTTTTGTTTTGTTATTTTACAAAATTTTACCTAATGGTCTGTGCAGAGGAGGAAAGAAGAGCCTAATAACCCAATGTGTCCTCCTATCATCCTTTAGAACTCTACCTACCTTTTATATTGAGTGTTTAATGTTCCACAAGTTGACTCTTAACTGTCTGTGTAGCAACAGATAGTAAACATAGATCTCATGCTGGAAATCTCGACATCTCTGGGAGCTGTAACCCCCATCATTGAAAGAGAAAATGAAGAGCACCACTACATTAATATGAGCTTGCCAATCGATGCCGTTGTATCTGTTGCTCCTGAGGAAACATGGGGAAAGTAGGTATTTTTTTATAGTATTACCTGCCACATTTAAATCAGAACCCTTCGGTAAAGTAATCAGATCTCAGGTTTTTGTTTTTTTTTAAATATGACATAAATCATACCCAGGGTGATAGGCTGTTTTTACTGTGATATACTCCTATTTTCAACCTAAGAGTAATCAAATAATTAAATGTTTATTTGGAAGGAGCAGGATACCACCTTGAAACCTAGAAAGTTTCCGTTTATCCATCCAAAGCAAATACAATTACTTTGACTTTGCATAATTTAGACTTTGACAAACTTTAGGCAGTGTGAGTGTTTTGCTCTATTAAGAGCATATTAGCTGTACATATTCATTTTAGCCACTATACCTTTTGTTAATTCAGGTGGTGACATATTGTGTATGAAATAAAGCTACTCTATGGAGTTAGCCATAGAGATCTGGTCGTGGTGACACACACCTTCAATCCCAGCTCTCTGGAGGCAGAGGCAGAGATTGCTTTGGATCTCTGTGAGTTCAAGGCCAAACAGTAGCACACACCTTTAATCCCAGCACTTGTGATCCCAATCTTCTGTTTCAAGAAGATTGGAAACACACATTGAGAACACACATTCCTTTAATTCTAGCACTAGAAAGTTTGAGCAGGAAGTGATACTGCTGAGCAGGGAAAAGTCTGGAGGGGACAGAGTTCCCTACTCCCCTTCCCTTCCTGCCAAGGGCTAGAGGCATTCAGTCTGAGGATTCTTGAAGACACAACCTATCCTTTTTCAGCCTGAGGAGTTGGCTGGGTAAGAAGTGGCTGTGGCTTGTTTCTCTGGCACAAATATTTCCTCAATATCTGGTCCAGGTTTTTATTATAAGATCTATTAGAATTCATGCAAAAAAAAATCACTGAATTATTTTCTTCTACAGCGTTCGAAAACTTCTAGTGGAAGCAGTTCTTAATCAACTGGTTGATGTGGAAAAATGCATTTTGAGATATATGAAAGGAACATCTATTGTAGTCCCAGAACCACTGCACTTTCTGTTGCCAGGGGAAAAAAATCTTGTAACAGTTTTATATCCATCAGGAATTCCAGATGGTCAGCTGCAGGCCTATAGAAAGGTAAAAGTAAATAACTTATTATGAGAAGTCTCTTGTTCATTTGGTCCTTAATTATAATTTATAGTAAATATAAATTATTTTATGGTTTAATTTAAAACCATAGAAATGGACTACTAATAGAAATTTCATGAAATTTCTTGTGAAGTGTTTATAATGAAAACATGCTAGTTTAGGAAGGATATCATGTAACATTTTATTTCAAGTGCTCAGTGTGGATCATATAATCATTAAATGTTATCATTTTCCATAGTGAAAATATAAATGAAAAGATACGTATATGCCTAGAGTAGCTAATTGATGTTAAGAAGTTTGCTGAGGGCTGTGGGAGTATACAGCAGATGACAACCAGTATTTTTTAAAACTTTATTTTATTTATTTATTTGCCTTGGTGTTTTGCCTGGAACTGGAACTACAGACAGTTGTTAGCTGCCATGTGGGTGCTGGGAATCGAACCCGCGTCCTCTGGAAGAGCAGACGGTGCTCTTAACCACTGAGCCATCTCTCCAGCCCGACAACCAGTATTTTATAGGTTGTCCTACCAGATGAATAACTCTGTGTTGAGGAACCCCTAGGCAAAGTCTGTGAGAGTCCCACTAAACAAAATCTATGAAGTGGCCCCACTAGGCAAAATCCATGGGGAAATCTGTTGAGTGACCCCATCAGGCAAAGCCTGTGTGGTGACTGGCTGTGGATACTGGTTGTTTTCTGTCTGTAACTTTCTCGGATGTCACTGCTATGCCTTCCTAATAAAAACATCTGTGGGGTTCTTTCCACAGCTTTTTAGTAGTGTGTTTTACATCCTCGGGCACACTTAATAGATGTAGACAGGTCTAATATATAGAAATAATACCAGAATATTATTCTTTACTGACAGGAAAATAACAGTATTTTTAGTCTCAAAGACAACTAATTTTAGACTTCAGAACAAATTAAGACAGACTGGACGGCTCCTGCATAATATACACAAAGACTAATTTCCAGAAGTTATTTATTGCTAAATAATAAATAAATAAATAAATGCCAGGCTGTTTTGAGACATATGCCCCCCTTGCAATAGTTGACTTTCTGTGTGTACCCTGACCACTCAGGTTTCAACCTGCTATACAGTTATTATTATATCCTAAATTTCAGTGTCATTCTCTGTTTGGGAAAAAGTTACATGCAATTTACACTGGCTGGTTTTTGTGACCTGACTAGCCTGAGTAAAGCTGTATGACTTCATGTGTTGTAAGAACTGGTTGAGCCCTTAAAAATGTAGCATATAATTGTCCAGAGTTTGACTAAGGACAGAGAGGGAGCAGCAGCAATGTAGGGGGAGGGGAGAGGAAAAGGAGGAATGAGTATGTATGAATAGAGTGTGTAAGAGCAGCAGCAATATAGGAATGAAGCTATGTAGAATGTAAGTGTATGTGTGCTAAAATGAAGAAGAGGAAAAAAACCTAAAGAGAGTGTAAGAGATGTGTGAATGAGTGCATGAGAGAGTGATTAAGCAAAGAATGAGTGAATGAATGATGTAGAAAAGGCATATATGTGTGAATGAATGCATGAGAGATAAAGCTATGTAAGAGAGTTGTTGCTACATATAGGAACTATGCATAGAGCTGTATGAGAATGTAAGAACAATGTATATGAGAGAGCTATGTATTTGAGATGAATAGCTATGGCTGTATGGAGATTTGTAACTGTGGAGGCAAAGAAGATGAAACTGTATAAAAGGAGATGTAGAAGAGAATTATTTTTTAATTTATTTTAGCTTTATTTATGTGCATTGGTATGAAGGTGCCAGATCTCTGGAACAGGAGTTACAGACAGTTGTGAGCTGCCATGTGGGTGCTGGGAATTGAACCCGGGTCCTCTGGGAGAGCAGCCAGTGCAAGAAAGATTTGTAGACGTGAAAGTTGATGTAACTGTGTATAGAGATGTATGTATGTAAAGTAAGATATGTAGTTGTATGCTTCACATGCAGCAATGTGAAGATATATGGCTGAATGGAGACAGAAAGAATCAGAGACCACTTTTAAGAAGTAAAAGAGAAAGTTACCATCAAACGGTATATTAGTTTTCTTATTTTACCAGTCAGTTAGATAGTTCATATTTATCACAGATAAAAAAGTTTCTTGTCCAATCTCTTCACTACTCTGAGGCATTTCTTTTAATACTATGAAGCGGATCATGGGAGCTGGCCTCTCCTGGTCTGCATTACGAGTTTCTTTTTCCTGTATTACCTCCAGATTTGTGAGAAGACAGCAGTACCATACAGAAGGAATAGTGAAACCCATGCTAATTCTGACTATGATATATGGTGATATTGCAACCACAAAGAAAGTTATTAAAGTTTCACTAGAGATGTTTTAGAGAAGACTCATTCAGCATTTAAGGAAGTGAGATTTATCAACAAAAGTCTGGTTTTTAGATTATGTCTTTTGGACTTGTGGCCTTCCCTGACACAAATCAGATTATGTCCAAAACTCTGCTCCTAAAAAGTAGTGTGACGCTAGCCCTCTATACTTCTCCAAAAGTTTAGATAAACTGATTTCCAGACAAATTGACCTGTTGAAACTTCTAAAGTACATTAGCGATTGGCCAAACTAAAAGGATAAGTATAGTATGTTTTTATGAGGTTGAGAAAATACATTATAAACATTGGCAAATGTTACTATTCATTCATCTTGTTTAGTTTTAAATCACTATCTTCTATTCTGTATTTAATAACTGCACTTATATGTCTAAAGTACTATAAACATGGTTTCCCAAAGTACTCTGACATATTATTGTGAATTATAATTTCTGACTTACAAAATATCCCAACTTGAGCAAGTTATTTTTATATTTCTGTCTCCCCTGCTCATCTCTGCTAGAGGGGTATGAATTGGTTTCAGTCTGTTCACCAATTGACCTTAATGAATTAAGTCATGTTTTTGAAAACTTATAAGTAACATATTTTCTCTCTTATACTTATTGAGTTCGAGTGTTTTAACTAATATTCTAAAATTATTTTCTCTGTTTATTGATTCTCACTTTAGGAGTTACATGACCTCTTCAATCTGCCTCATGACAGACCTTATTTCAAAAGGGCTAATGCTTATCACTTTCCAGATGAGCCATATAAAGATGGGTGCCTTAGGAACCCACATATGTACCTGAGTCCACCTAACATAGAGGGAAGCAAGGTGAGTTTAACTAGTTTTTATGGCCGTTATCAATTGTTGTCATTCATTGCTTTGGATTGGTTCCCGAGAGAAGTTTCTAAGAATTGATTCCTATTTTATGTCATCTCTAAAAAGATAATTTATCACTATTTCTTTTAAGCTTTTGTTTAAGACCTTGATTAGGAGCCAGGCTTGGTGCCACACACCATAATTCCAGCTCTCAGGAGGCAGAGGCAGGTGGATCTCTGAGTGCGAGGCCAGCCTGGTCTGCAGAGTGAGTTCAAGACAGCTAGGGCTACACAAAGAAACCCCTGTCTTGGAAAAAAACAAAAATCAAAAAAACTCTTTGAAAATAGCTGGTGGAGAGATGGCTTAGTATTTAAGGGTGTTTGTATCTTTCCACAAGATGTGAATTCAGTTTCCAACACCCACATCAAGTGACTTACAGCTTCAGGTACTGCAGCTCTAGGAAACCTTATGCTGTCTTGCTGTGGGTACGAGCACACACACACACACACACACACAGAGTCACAAAATAAGTCTTTTTTAAAAAAATAGCAGTTAACTAGCATAGAGTGGAAGTACACCTGCCTTTATCTCAGCAAGTTAGCCAGGGAGACCCTGCCTCATAAAAGATATCTGTAATTAATGATCTAAAGGGTTATGAGTACTACCACACTTCTCCTACTAAAATAACATTCTCTGATTTCTCTAAAGTTTGTGTCCTAATTAAGGGCTTAGTCTCCCGTCCCCCATCCACAGTATGGACAAGGTTATGTACTCTGCGCTATACAGCATATATCTGGTTGCAAACTCTTGACATAGTAGATTAGATAACTGGATTGGAGAGTGAGAATAGGGGGGTTAAATTAAAGATACATGAAAGCCACCAAAAAGAATCTCATTGTCATCCAAAGGGAGCACGGGAACAGCCAGGCCTCTTAGAAACAGTGGTGCAGTCCCTGGAGCTGGCTCAGGCTCTCTGATGGCCTAGCGGCTCTTTGCTGGCATTCTGCTGCTTGCCTTGTGTGTGCTTGGCTCCTGACTGCCCTTCCTCTCCTTGTCTGCCTCTACCTTCTGTACTGCGTTGTTTTCATTACGTACAACATTTTCCTATTAAGCTGTTCAGCATATGTCTTTCTCAGCTCAGTGTTTATCCTCAGTTCTTACTGCTGGCCTTACTGCACACTTCTCAATCTAGATTACAAAGAAAGAACATGTAACTGGCCATTTTTGATGGCATTCTTTCAGTACCTTCTGAGTGTCCAGGAGCTCTGTAAGGAAATCTGGGAGAGAGCACTGAGGAGGCCAGTTTTAGTCTTAGCCATAACAGCGCATCTGCATGAACAAAAGCATTAGCTGGACACACCCACCATTACATGTAATCCATGACTCTGCACACTCACTATTACATGTAATCCATGAGTCTGCACATTCACTATTACATGTAATCCATGAATCTGGAGTCAACATTTCAGAAATCTTAAATGACTCACTCCTCTTACTTTGAGAAGATAGGAAGAAATTCCGAGAAACCTATTGTCAAAATCTTGCTCTGTCACAGTCATAAAGTAAGAAATAGAGTGTGTGATGTTACAGTGGGATTCTGAGGGGCCCTCAACAAGCTCCTGACTTAAATATTTTTCTCTCTAACTTTTTTTAGACCTCCTCCATGGTTTATATTTTGTCCTGTATTTATTTTAAATTCTTAATAGTTCTTTACAAAAGCCCAGGATTGTAAAACATTAATGCATGCTGATTGATCCTGACAATAAAACAGGTTCCCTATCCATGTTACAAAATGCAAAAGGCATTTCTTTATATTAATATTCATTATATAATATTTAACCTGTATATGTCACACACATACACATATATGTATACGTAAATTGATACACATGTATATTTCACAGCATAGCAAAGAAATGAATAGTTAAGAGTCCTACTCAGCTAAGAACTAGAACATTACTAACTAAACTGGTTAGCTTGTATGCTTCTTTGACTCCTAACTACCTCCTCAACATGGTCCTATATGTAACTCTTAACACAGTCCGCCTTTTGTATATTCTTTTTATTGTTTTTGTCTAAGATAGGTAATCCACAGATTATTTAAAGTAAGTGGGAAGAGAATCATGGGTTATAAAAAATACTGTGCCATTTTTTATAAATATCCTAAGTATTCAAGGTTTTGTATCTGCATTGGGTCCAGGAACAGTTTTCTAAGCATGCTGAAGGACCATTGCACAGAGACACATTCATCCTTCTCCCTTCCATTTTTTTTGAGAGCTTCATATGTATGTATACATATATGCTTTACATTACTTTAGCAATATTTGTTTCATTTTGAGTTTTATAAAAATCTTACCATTGTATATGTGGTCTTCTACAACTTACTTTTTCTCCCAACATTCTGTATCTAAAATTCATCTTATTTTGTCTTACTCTGGTTTAGTTAGCTTAATTCCTATGTAATAAACATTTACATTTTTTCCAGGATTTTTTGTGACTTTAGGCACTCTTCTGTGAACATTCTCATTTATGTCTTGTGTATATGTATATGCACATATATATGTGCAACACAGCTGTAAACACTTGCTAACTTTTTTGTTTTTGTCTTTTTGTTTCCCTGAATTATTTCAGATAAAGTTATAAACTTCATGTTAGTTACCCCTAGTACTTCTTCTGATGTCCCAGAAATAATGGATGTGTTTGTTATATAAATTCTGTTTATTGTGTGTATCATCATGTCTTAATCACTGCTGAATTCTGTTTGATAATATTTGTTAAGATTATTTTCACTGTGAGACAGTGGTGGCACATGTCTTTAATCCCAACACTCAGGAGGCAGAGGCAGGCAGATGTCTGTGAGTTCCAGGACAGCCAGGGCTGTTACACAGAGAAACTCTGTCTCAAAAATTCAATAGAAATGTATATATCATAAATATATATATGTATGTATATAATGTATTTTTATCTGTATTTGTAACTAATAGTTCCTTATAATTTTCTTTTTTCTTATGATATACAACTCATTAAATGAGGTATGGACATCATTTAAATTTCTAGAGTTTCTATGTGATTGGCATGTTATTTTCTTGATCACTTTATGATTTTTTTTCTTTCTTTAAACATTTGTCTTTGATGACCCTTCTTTCTAATTTTTGTTTTCTGTCTCACTAATTTTAGAGTTTTACTCCAAAATGTATTTCTTCTGATTTCTTACATTGGATCTTAGCCTATTGTTAGTCTTTCATGTTTTCTCATACAGAGTTTTAAATTGCAGATAAAGCAATACCTTTGTTGTATTCTGTAATTTTAATTTGAACAACTTTTGTTTTATTCACCTTTAAGTACTTTTACATTTATGGGAACTGGAGAGATGGCTCAGAGGTTAGGAGCACTGGCTGCTCTTCCAGAGGACACAAGTTCAATTCCCAGCAACCACATGGAGGCTCACATTTATATATGATGGTATTTCAGTCATGTGTTTACAGAGTTATTTAACATTCACCATATGTTTATGATCTTTGCCTCCTGTTAGGAAAAACTCCTAAAGCAGTGGACTCATTTGCTGTGAAGGCTGTGACAGATAATACATACTAGGCAGCTGCAGATTGTAGAAATGTGTGTGTCGTAGTTCTGGAAGTTGAAAGTCCAAAATTAGCATAACTTGGTTGAACTAAAAGTATCCCCAGGGCCATCCTCCCTCCTACAGACTCCGGAGGAATATCCACTCTTCATTTCCTCGGCTTCAGATAGTTGCTAGCATTCCTTGGCTATGGTCACACCACTCAGCTGATTCCTCTTGTTCCTCTGTGATAAAAATACATATACCTGCATTTAGTGCCTACATGCGTAGACCAGAATAATGGCCCTCCTAGCTTTCCATCTTATCCATTAATTATATATGTAAAGTGGAATTGCTGTTGATTTGGAGATTAGGATAAAGATATCTTTAGAAGCAACCAGTTTTCTTTCTATCAAATGGTCTGATTATACATTTTCAGTTTATACTTTGTCGGTCTATTGCCTAATTGTCTTGTGAATGCTCTATCTTTCTCCACAGCTCTGAGTTTTTTTTTTTTTTTAACTTTATTTATTTATTTATTTGCCTTGGTGTTTGCCTGGAACTGAAACTACAGACAGTTGTTAGCTGCCATGTGGGTGCTGGGAATCGAGCCCGGGTCCTCTGGAAGAGCAGACGGTGCTCTTAACCGCTGAGCCATCTCTCCAGCCCCAGCTCTGAGTTTTTAAAAAACAATGTTTTGTCAAAACATTCATTTTTAGCATTATACTGCAAAGAGGAATCTTATCACATCAGTCTCCACTTTCGTCATTAATAACACACACTTCAACTGTAATCAATGGCAGGTTTACAAAACTACAGAAACATTGTTCCTGTGTCCCATTATAGAGAACCTACTTTTGTTTGTTTATGTATTCCTTTATTTCTTCCTTCAGTCATCATTTACTCAGTGGCAACATCTTTAACAGCTGTGTGCCCCACCTTTTGTGGAATTAGAGCCTAGAAATGAATAAAGTACAAAATAGGCGTACTAGCCTACATGCTAATGTGGACAGGCAGACTTTGAAAATGTAATCAGTTATATAGGAAATAGTTAGAATTACTTGGAAATTTTATATATATACATATAAATGTGTGAATATATACAGAACATATATACATATATATAATATATATATATATATAACACATGCATGCATACATGAAGTCAGGAGAGAGTTGATAGCCATGACAAGGGCAGGCGGTAAGAAAATGAGCATGTCATTTTAAGTAGGCTGGTCATAGAAGGCTTCTGGCATTTGAACAGAGACCTAAGTGGAAATGAGTTCATGCTGTAAAATTAATTGGGAAAAGGATATTTCCAGCCAAGAAAATTATAAGGCTTTATGATCAGATAATCATTGATATATCCAAAACTAAATTAAATTTAGAAAGGGGAAAATGTAGGAGCTAGCATTGTTAAGCCAGAAAACATATCTTTCTATCAGGTTTCTAAGTAGGTCCACTGGAAAGAACTCTGGACTTAGAAGAAAAAGTCAAAAGAATATAATGTTTGTTCACTGTTCAGTGAAAGCATTTTATAAGGATCTAAGGTGGTGGTTCTCGCCCTTCTTACTGCTGCCACCCTTTAATACAGTTCCTTATTTGTAGTGCCCTCGACCGTAACATTATTTTTATTGCTACTTCGTAATTGTAAATTTGCTACTGTTATGAGTTGTAAAGTAAATACCTGGTTTTTTCTGATGATCTTAGGTGACCCCTGTGAAAGAGATCATGACCAACGGGTTGAGAACCACTAATCGAAAGTAAAAGTCTAAAATGGTAAAACATGACTTTGGTGTTTTACAGAATATGGACTTCTGTCTTTAATATTTTACTGCATTTTGTTTTTATAGATTTGCATGGTCCAGGGCATTTATGCTTATCATCACTATATGCAGGACCGGATAGATGACAATGGCTGGGGCTGTGCTTATCGATCTCTGCAGACTATCTGCTCCTGGTTCAGACATCAGGGATACACAGAGAGGGCCATTCCAACACACAAAGAAATCCAGCAGGTACAGAACTTGCCATTTTAAATCAAAACCAATTGTGTGTTCTTTAGCTTTTAATATGCCATTGGTAATTATTATCACTCCATGGCATAGATTATTTTTTTTGAAAAAAAAATGTGTTATTTTACTGGTAATCAATCAAAATATCCTAAATATAATTTTAATAGCTGTCTTGCATATGGATTTTTATTTTTTGTGTTTTTAATACATAAAGGCTCTTGTTGATGCTGGTGACAAACCAGCAGCATTTGTGGGATCCCGGCAGTGGATTGGATCTATTGAAGTACAGCTTGTACTAAACCAACTGATTGGTGTAACTTCAAAAATACTGTTTGTTAGGTAAGGATGCATTATAACCAGATACATCATTTCTAACTGATTAGTGTAACCTCAAAAATACTGTTTGTTAGGTAAGAATGTGTTATAACCAGATGCATCATTTCTGAAGTGACAGTTTATCATTTTTATTAAAATAATAGAAAAATGGCATTTTCTTCTTATTTTTATTGCTCTTTATCTCATTGTTTTATAAATCTCAGATTTTTTTAAACAAACTAATATATATGTATTCTCTAGACCTATTTTATTTGATACATGAAAAACTTAGAAATGCCTTGGGGTAAAGTTCTATATACAAAATAAAGTTTATAACATTTAAGTCTTCCAAAAGTCTTATAAAGAGAAAAACAAATGTTTATCACTGACTGTTATGTTTTTTTTTGTTCTTTTTCTTGCTAACATGTTAATAAACTAACAAACATACGAATAATATATTCAACTTACATTTTCTACAATTCTAGTAAGAGAAATTATAAATTAGCACATATCAATTTCTCTGACCATAACTTGCGTTTTTATTATGCATCTAGGAAGTTTTTAATTTTATCACCATAAATGTTATATTCTAATTTCTCACATATAGTACAAAATATTTACTAAATAAATAAGATATAACATTACTGCAATCATCACTAAAATCCCCCAAGAGACAAGAGCTCTTTGGCTCAGGCAGGGAATACTCCTGAGTTTGAGGTTCTCCAGGTTACAGCAGATGTGCCCTAGAGACTGAAATAGACAGAGGCCTGAGGAAGCACATCTGTGCAGCCTTGAGTAGGGGCATCATGGTTGATTGTCCAATATACTGGGCTGGGTGGTTTTGGGGGACCATATCCATCATTACAGAAGAGGATATGGCTGTGTCTAGTATAATAACCAACTGTTTAGGCAAACCAATTACTGGAGATCCCACTGTACCCAACTCCTTGGCACAACATTAAAAAAAAACGGGGAATAAGTTTTCTTCTCGTTTATTAAATATTTAAAGACTTTTTCCATGGGCTTACATTTTAAACTGTCTTGATTTGATAACTACAGTAACAATGTCTATTGTCCAAGTACTTAAAGTATGTTTGATCTCACAGTTGCAATTGTGAAAATCAATAATGACAGATAAAGTAGTAAAGAACTATTTTTTAAAAATTAAATTTTGGGGATGATGAGGTGCAAGATACTTGCCACGAAGCTTACCTACCTGGGTTTAATTCATGAGATCTCCATATGTGTGCCATGACGCAAGTATACAATGCATAGTCACAAAGTAAATATTTTCAGAAATTAAAGAATGTTTTGATACATTAAAGAATTTATGTGCTACCCACTCAGCCAAGAGTTTACCAGGTTTTACACCACTTGGTACATCTACAAAAGGAATGGTTCTAGTGATGATTCAGATTACAATTTTTTTGTTTTTTGTTTTACTTTATAATGATGAAATTATTTGTGGATTTTTCATTTGATCTTTCAAACATGCAGTACAAGACTCTGATGATAGTGGGCAGTCTCAACAAGTCTAAGCCTCCAGGTAAACTTTCATGAAGGAAAACAAGTGGGTTGTGTTGCTAAACTCTAGTGTTTGATAACTCAAAGTACTAAATAAATTTTTATTCACAGTATTTTCAACTTGGAATGCTGAGAAGTATATGTGCTGATCCTTCTGTCTTTCTCTTCTCAAAAGTGAAAGGACTTTGTATGTTCAATGAAATGTGGTGTATTTGAAAAGACTTTGTAGTTTTTAAAGAATATATTAGTCCTAGAATCTCTCCTATCTTATACATGGGATGGCTGTTACTGATCCCAATTTAAAGATAGAACATATAGGCTTTGAAAATGCCAAGGTGACTAGTTTCAGTCTCATTTAAAAATACATAATCTTTATGCAGTTTCAGAAGCAGAAATCTAGGATCTTTTTCTTCCTTCCCTAGCTAGTGTCCTTAAAACAGGACAGTTTGTGTTGCTTTCAGTTGCATCTGAGCCAGGTTCCTACCATTTCATTTTTTTTTTTTTTTCAAGATCCACTAACAAAAAGATTGAAAGTATTCCGCTCCCCAAATACATTACTTGACTGGATGCTGAAAACACTTATCTGATGGAAGATGGTTTCTTTTTATCTAGCCAAGGTTCAGAAATGCCCTCTCAAGGACGGGAACTGGCCAACCATTTCCAGAATGTAGGCACTCCAGTAATGATTGGTAAGGTGTTTCAGACATGTTGGGTTCTTTTGGCTGAGGAAAACTTATTTTTATAATGTTTTAGAGTAAATTTATACACACTGCTCTTTGGATTTTAATTTCCAAAAGGTATAAATGTTGCAAAAAACTCAATAACCAAAAATAAATGCTGAAGAGAAAATTTTAATTGTTTTTGAACATTTAAATAGCCATGGGGGCTATTTTAAAAGGTGATAGCAATGACTAAGCATCATGAGTCATGACTCTGTCACTAGCATAGCTGATTTTTATGGCATAACAGACTACTTACCTTTGTTGGGTTTTCTTTGTAAAATAAAATTTGATTAACTGAGCTAAAGATACATGATTCTATGAAAAATAACATAAGATGAACAACACTGGTGTATAAGAAATAGAAGTAGGTAGATTTCAGCAGAATATCACAGAGAACCTAATGAGCTAGAGATGCTCAGCAGGTACAAGAGCATTGGCTGGGAGAGGTACCTCTGCTGTAGATAATCCTCTTGTACACTGTAAAGATTTCTCACTCAAAGTGTTTTAATAAAACACTGATTGGCCAGTAGCTAGGCAGGAAGTATAGGTGGGACAACCAAACTAAGGATGATGGGAAGGAGAAGGGTAGAGTCAGGAGAAGCAAACCAGCCACCAAGCAAATGGGACATGTAAAAATGATGTAACAAGCCATGAGCCACATGGGAAACCATAAATAAAAATATGGGTTAATTTAAGTGTAAGAGTTATAGCAAGTAGCAAGCCTAAGCTAATGACCAAGCGTATATAACGTATGTTATGCCTCTGAGTGATTATTTGAGAGCAACTTCGATACACAGGAAAACTTCTGTTTGCATACTTCAGTGGAGAATTTTATTGTTATAGCAATAGAATATGAGCTTTATATGATTATAGATATGATCACAGCATTTTACATATTTCCATATGTAACATAGTAGTTGTTAAATATATAGTCTTATTCTTTCAAATATATTTGCCATCATCTTTTACAATTGGGCAGACTGTTCTAATGCTGTATTAAGTTAATTAATAGGAAAAACAATTAGTTTTTTATTTGAATTAAATAAACAGTTGAAATTAATTAATTTATGCCCTATTATATATTTCTTCTTTTTTTTTTTTTTTTTTTTTTTTTAGGAGGAGGAGTATTGGCTCACACAATACTAGGAGTTGCATGGAATGAAACTACAGGGCAAATAAAATTTCTGATTCTAGACCCACATTATACAGGTGCTGAAGATCTGCAAGTTATCTTGGAAAAGGTAAATATCTATATCACTTAATTTTAAGACAAAGCAAAGAGCCAGAAGTGAAAGACTGCAGCTTGGCTTTTACAAAAAAATAATAAGCCAAGGGCATTTGTCCTCACAGCAGTATTTCTAAGTCTGCTGTATAATTGTATTCTATGTAGGGAAGATAGGAAAGACAACAGAAACCACAAAAGACAAACGTTTATAAAAAGCTTTGCTATTTACTAAACTTCATAATAGAACATGACACATTTCCTTTACAAATTTTGTAGCACATACAATTGTATTGTCTCATCGGTTTCTTAAAATTGAGTAACAGAATAAACTTTTAGACTTTTAAAATCAGGACTAGAGACATGACTGAGAAGTTAGGAGTTCTTACCCTTCTTGCAGAGGACCCAAGTTCAGTTCCCAGCACACACTCTGTATGGCTCACAATCACATGTCACTCTAGCTCCAGGAAATCAACATATCTTTAATAATTTTAGAATCCATTAATCAATAAATAAAGTGCCACTCACTATGAAGATATGACTACTTCTCATGTACAGATAATATAATCATTCTATAAAAATTGGAAGTTGAGTCAAATTTAGAAGTATTTGTTGACATAATATTGACTACATGGGGCATAAATCTAAATTGATTCATAGACAGCTGATTCTCCTGTGAAAGGCTGGTGAGATGACTCAGCAGATAAAATGCTTTCTGCCAAACCTTACAACCCAAGTTTGATCCCTAGATCTCAGGTGGTTGACAAGAACCAACTCCTGCAAATTGTCCTCTGACCTCTACAAACACAAAATAAATAAATGGATTTTTTTAATAATAGCAACATTTTTCCTTTTAGTAGCAAAGTATTGATTCAGCTATAGTCCTAAACATCTCTAAGAAGCTCTCAGTCTACTAGAAAGGGTCAGAGGGCAGTCCAAAAGGATTCTCAGACAAGAAGTATGCAGTTTAGAAGACTGACTCCTTAGATGAAGGGAAGGCATGCCTTCATATGCTTTAGCCCAACGTGGAGGCAATCGAGGCCGACAGGCAGGAAAGCTGAGCTAGGATTTAGATTTTTATCTTAAAAGCAGGTAGAAACCTTAATTGTTATGATTAGAGGAGTGATACTGGCTGACTGATGGGCTTTACCCCTGTTGGAATTATCCTGAAGCAATCAGATAAAGGGGGCCATCATCTCTGATTACTTTCCCTGAGAACTTTGCCAGTTACATTTTTGTAGAATGATTCAACAGCAGAAAGCCCTTTAGCCCGCTGATGCATAAAGCCAACTGAAGCCAGGGCACAGCACCGGTGGACTCTTGACTGCCCTTGACCCCAATAGATCATGGAGCTATAAAGTAGGCACTCTACCTCTCCTCTCTTCACTACCCTGCTCTAGTTTGGTTTCTGTTGTGATAAAACAAAATCGACTCAGGAGGAAAGAGTTTCTGTGGCTCAGCTTGCTGTCTTACACAACCCAGGACCACTTACCTAAAGGATGGCACTACTCTTCCAATTAGCAATCAAGAAATGTCCCCACTAGTGCCCACAGGCCATTTCTCAGTTCACATCCCCTCTTTCCAGGTATAGTTGACAACCAGTCAGCCATCAGTCCTCCGATAGAGCTTTCCGGCTTGACTTCCCAGACTGGTCATCAGGGAGAACAGCCTCTATATTCATGTCGTTTTGGTTATACTCTATTTCTCTTCAAAGGAAGAAAAAAAACTCTGGGTATCAGAAGGCTATCTGAAAGAGTTCAAAAGGCCAAAGCAGATAGTGTACAGTGTGTTGTCTACTGTGATCTTGTTTAAATTTTGACAAAGAACAAAAAGGCAGGGATACACACAATGTTCAGTGAACTCTCCATCCTCCATACTATAACAGAGCTAATACACTATAGTCTATAGACTCCAGGCCCTGCCAGACACCAGCAGCTTCAGAGTCTGAGTGTTCCATATTGCTTTAGACCTCAATGTAATACAGGCCCGTCCTCAGCTTCCTTTAATAAAATTAATCCTGCAATCCCAGCATGGGGGTATGGGGGTGTACTACTAGTTCAAGGCCCAGGCTAAACTATACAATAAGTTCCAAGCCATCTTGGCTACAGTTTAAGACTCTTGTCTCAAAGAGAAAATAGAAAGTAAGTGGCCCTAGAAGAAATTTGATAAAACTTACATATTTATAATAAAGCCACTAAAAATTATTCTTTGCTGGAAGAAATGATTAAAATGAAGACTGGAAAGCAAACAGCCTATGGAGATTAAAAAAAAAAAAAAAAAAAAAAAAACAACTCATAGGACTGGCTTGGGTCTCTCACATTTCCTTATATCTAAGGTGTCACTGAATGGCAGTCTTTTATAGACTACTACATAGAACTGTTTACCATTAAGCTATCACAGCTACTTATTGCCTGTATCTGAAAACCAATGAACTATAATGTCAGGAGTAACAACTGCTATACGGAAGTGATTTTTGTTTTTTGATGACTTCTAGAGTTAAGTATTAATAAATGAGTTTTTGTTTTCTGTTTAAAACTCTATGTAGAAAGGATGTCTTGGTTTACTTTCTATTTCTGTGATAAGCACCATAAACAAAATCAACTTGGAGAGGAAAGGGTTTATTTCATCTTACAGTCCAGAAGTCTGCAAGAACTGAAGGCTGTGGAGGAATACCCCTCACTGGCTTGTTCAGCTGTATTGCTAACATGATTCAGGACCGCCTGCCTGCTCAGCCCACTCTACTAGACCCTCACACAATCATCGATGATGACAGTTCCCCTCAGGCAAATCTGATAGATGCATTTTTCCAATTGAAGTTCATCTTTTCCTGATGATAGTAGCCTGTATCAAGTTGACTAAAAAAATAGTTACTTTTCTTCACTTAGGAAATCCTTGAATTAGATGAGTATCTAGTCATGTCATGATTCTGACAGAGCTTGCATCATGGAGTCTGTGCTATAAAAGGTTTCCTTTCCTTTCTTCCAAATCTAGGGCTGGTGTGGATGGAAAAGCCCAGACTTTTGGAACAAGGATGCATACTATAACTTATGCCTTCCTCAACGACCAAATGCTGTTTAAATGCTATTTAAATTACTGTGGAGTCAAGACTATAGATATAAAAGAGCTGTTTTAATGTTAAATAAAAGCAAACATAATTTAAAATTAAATCTTGGCTGTGATTTAAACTATTTTTTCCAAAGGTAGTAAAAAATTCACAGATATTTTTATTCCTTGAATATCTTTTAATAAGTTAAATAACAAAGCATGCACAGCCAAAATATAGTCATGTAAATACATGTATTCATGAATGTTCTCTTCACTTAGAAGAAAGTTTTCCTCCTCAGGAGTTTATCCATATGGTAAGCCATACCCATGGCTTGGAGATCTGTCTGAAGTGAAGCCCTTCTGCAAGCCTCTTCGTGCCCAACAAGAAATCTGTTTTGGGGGGAAAAAACATGTTGATATTAAAGACGTTTTTTAAGGAAATTGGAGAAATTGCTCAGTGGTAAGAGTGCTTGGTACATAATCATGAGACTAGTTTGGATACCAGCACCCAAAGAACAATAGACATAACCACAAATGCCTGTGGCCTGTACTCCTAGCTTCAAGGGATCCTGTGTCCTCTCCTGGCTACCACATGTACCCTGGAACACACACAGAGGCACATGAGTGCATAGACACACATGCATGCACACAATTTTTTTTTTAAAGAAATTTTAAAAAGGAGGAGGTCTCTCCCCAGATTTCCACCATATAGATCACATTTGGGTCTCCAGAACCTAGCAAGCAGTAACTGACCAGGGTAAAACTTCAAGAAAACAAAAGGTCTCCTGGACCCAATCAGAATGCTGAGATTGATTTGGCAGAAGAGAATCTGTAAAGAAGATAGAAAACAGCTGAAGTTTCTTACCAACACTTCCTCTTCAAAGCTCTGTTCTCCACACTTGTTAAACTTCGCTTCTGCCTGAGTACTGGAGCATAGGAATCACCTGATGGTTTTGTTGTCTGCATACATTTAATCATTGTTAGAAACCTGGCACATTCTGGAAATCCACATGACCAAGCAAGATCTTCAGCTGTTTGCCCATCCTTATTACATAAGCTGAAATTAGAGAAAAGTTAAGTGAAAATTACTATTTATTGTCTTTCTAACAATGTAAATTGTAGCACATACCAAGACTGGATACAAAATAAAAATAGGTACAGGAGCTGTGAACAGTCCTCCCTACCAGCGAGCAACACACACAAGGGAGTAGGGGTGAAGAAAGCTCAGGGAAAGTAAGGTTTGTTCATTGTTGTATGCTCAATGGCTAGCATATTCAGCACACCAGGGGCATTCCATTGTATTTTTATTCTTTTATCATTTTAACTCTTGCATACTCAATATTATCTATACTGAGTACCCAAATATGGTCAATAAGAATTTCTATAGAAAAATCTTCCTAAGCTAAAACTGCAGTGGATCTGCCATGATGAAGACTTGCACCTCTGAGGGTTCCGGATCTTTCTGCTTGGATTTGCTGTGACAGTATTAGATAACACAAACTGAAAGGATAACATGAATCACCAGCTGGCAAGCATTACTTTTAAGATCAGGCTTTAGGAGTATGATTAGTTTAATCCAAGAAAACAAAGCCTGCAGGCACTGATTTGATACTCACTCAATCTGGGCATCACTGGCCACAAGGAGGCTAAGGCATTCCAGGCTTCCAACTTTTGCTGCCTTGTGGAGTGGAGTTTCTCCTAAAACATCCTTTAGAACAAGACAGCACATTAGTGTCTCCCCAAGCCTCTGTGGAAGCCAGTGGGCAATCAAGTATTGGCTATTTGAGGAAGCTAATAAAAACTGCCTTATACCAACCAAATTCTTTTATTCAAATGTATTTGTCATAAAGTTCTCTCATTGTGCTAATACAAAGTTCCCATTAATAAAAACATTCAGTCACTTCCACGTACACTAAAATTTAAAGGAATGGCAGCAAATAAGAGTTCTACAGAGGCCAAAGGTTTACAATTAAAAACTTCATCACACTTTAATGAAGATGAAAATTACTGGAAGAATTTTATACTTAAAGAAAATACTAGGCATGTCTCCCACGGATTATTTCTTGGTCGACTGAGACTTGGACAGTAGCAAGTACTTTAAAACTGCTGTGAATGTGATAGCCAGTAGCCACCTATTGCTAATGAGCATTTGAAATGTGGCTAGACTGAATTGAGCCATGCTGGAAGAGTAAAATGCATACTGCATTGTAAAATATGGCATGAAACCATATTAGTTATTGCTGATATAATTACACACTAAAACAGAATTTGATTAAATTATGAAAATTAATCTTACGGCTTGTTTTTTGCTTTATTAATGTGGACACTAAAAATTTCAATTACCATCTTGATATATAAATAGATAGATATACATACACAGACATAAACATACTGGAAATTCTTATAAACATGTTTATACCAACTGAAACTGGCAGCTATGTGCAGACACTGGGTGGAGGGGAGGGTTGTACATAGCAACAATCGGTTACCTAGTTACCTGTTGGTTGAGGTCAGCGCCCGTTTGCAGCTGCCAGAGAAGAAAGCAAGCAAGGCCGCCACCTGCAGCTAGATGAACTGGCGACTGCTCATGGGGATCAGGGGGTGCGTTGACTGATGCTCCTGTCTCCAGCAAATTCTTGAGGCCATCATCCTGCAGGAAGAGAACAGACTGTCACTATCCTGTCCTACTTGAGCCCTCTCTGAGCTGAAAATCCATCCCCGCCACGAAAAAAGAAAAATCTGACAGGGTTTGATCTGGTAACCCAGCGGTCAGTCACTGTCACCCTTTCTAGAACACGGACCTATTGGAAGATTTGGCCTGCAGGAATCAAAGGGGCTGAAGTCTCACCTCTAGGTTGCAATTAAGCAACAGCATCGCCCAACTAAAGCAGATGACAAAAGTCCCCGGGAGTGCAGAGACTACTCAGGCTGTGCACTGGCAGGTAAGAGTGCAAGGGAGTGCCCCAATGTGGGAGAATTTAAAGCTCTCCCGACCTAGCAGGGCGGCTCCTCCCCTCCGCTCCCTTGCCTAGGGGCGTCCCACGGTTTATTTGTCCACAGCACGGTATTCCCAGCCCTGCGGTGGCCTCACGTACCCAAACACAGACACGTGCAGCCCGGAACCCCAGAGCAAAGCGGGGGAGGGGAAAGACTGATGCGCTGCCCCGCCATCTGATTGGCCAGCTCGAGGCCTCCCTGGGCCCGCCCCCTTTGGAGGGAAGCCCAGGCGGCCCTGGCACGCGTGCGCAGTGAAGGCGCTAGGCGTGGAGGGTGAAGGGCTTCTCTGCTGCTCTTGGGCGGCGGCCATGATGCGTGCTGAACTAGGCACGTAGCACCGGGTGGAGACAAAGCCTTTGATCCCTGGGGAGAAGCGGAAGTCGCTGGTGCAGAGCTCTGTCTGCAAGCGAGCACGTAGGCCGGAAACGGGGGGAAGCCGAGCATCAGTCCTCCCCCATCCCGCCCTCCAGGCCCGCTCCTCGGCCTCCTTCTCCCTCAGGAAGCCTAGGAAGGGGACTCTGCTGCAGGCCCGTCAGAGGAAGGAGGGGGGTTAGCATAGGGCATGCCCTCCCAAACTAAGTGCCAGGTCTGTGAGACCAGGGTGGCAGTTCCTGTGAAACAAGCCACCCATTGTCACGTGTCCCTTCATAGAGGGCCTGAAACACCCCTGAGCTTTGCCAAGGCTGGGTCAGCATCAAGGAGCCGGTCTTGTCATTCTGGGTATTAGGAGTACGGGAAGGGAAACAGAGAAGATTGTAGTGAAGAACTCAGGCAAATACTGTTTGGGCCAGGTTAACATTCGTCATGTTGACAGCATGAAGAAGGGCTCCATCCACCAAAACCCGGAACTCAGATTAAAACATCAGATAAACCGAATCGAAAGGATGCTTATTGATACTCCTCAAAGCTTTCAGGGTCATGATAAATCAGGAAGAGCTGAAAAACAGACCAGAGGAAACAATATTTTATGATAAGATTCTAAAACAGAAAAATGCCATTACTGGTAAAATTTATGACAATTTAATAGCTATAATGTTTGAAATCCTAGTACATTACCAGTGTTGACTTTCTGATTGTGGCAAACATAATGGTAACATACAGGTAAGACACTTATCGTCTGGTAAGCCTCAGATAAGATGTGTAATTTATTTGAAACAGAGGACTTGGAGCATTTTATGTTATGCTTCTTTCTGTAAGCCCTAGCTTTTAAGGGAGTTTTATTAAAATATTTATTACAATATTTTATATTGTTTGCTGTTTTAATAGTGTTCCATCTCAATAGTTGTTACAGAAGATATCTGAACCAGTATGCAGCTAGTTTATTACAGTTAGTCACAGATCTCCCAACTAGCCACAAAGTTTTCAACCATTTAGTTTCACCAGCCAACATATTTCTTCGATAAGACACACTGCCCATTGTGGTCATGTTACTATCTTAGACTGTTCCCTAGAACAGGGCTTCTTAAATTTTTTCCTCTTATGACCCCTAAGGAGGCAAGGGCCTGAGAAAATTATGTTTGATCTCAGCTGTACAAATGTATAAAACAGGTAAAAATCAAACTTCTTTTGATAATAAATCGTAAATTTATTTTAACACAATTCTTCCATATGTGTGTAATTTTGGAATTTGTAAGGTTGTAATACAGTTTGCTTACTAACAAGGTGAATATGCTTTTTTTAATCTTTACATAAGATATAGGCTAGTATTTGATATTAAAGAACATAGAGCAACTAAAACTATATAAACCAACTGTAAAAGATGGAAAGGGGCTTAGGGGAATATCTAAATTGGTAAAGTGCTTGCTGACACAAAGGACCTGAATTCAATCTCCAGCTCCCACCATAAAAACAAAACAACAGGTACAGCTACCTGTACCCATAGTTCCAAAGCAGTAGGGGTGAACCTAGGAGAATCCCTGAGACTTGTATACTCTACCTATAAATAAATATATTGTTGTTTGAGAACCTAGAAATCTAGAAAAATAACAGTGGCAAGTTCTACCTTAGAGCCTGTGACTTCCCCATCCATGGTCTTTTGACCAGGATTACAGTACCAAGCATGATATTCTCTTCTGAGGAACATACTTCAGATGCAGTTAGGAACATACAGTCAGGAAGCAGTTAGATGCTCCATAACAGCTGTACCAAGTATTCAAATATATGAACCTATAGGGTCATTCTCATTCAAACCACACACACATATGCATACTGTAGTTGTTTTTTGTTGTTGATTGTGTATTTCTTTGTTTTCTCTTTAGGGGCCTGACACCCAGCTCCCAAATAAGTACACAGAAACTTATTCTTACTTATGAATGCCTGGCCTTAGCTTGGCTTGTTTCTAGCCAGCTTTCCTAACTTAAATTATTCCATTTCTCTTTAACTATGTTTGCCTTGGGGCTTTTTAACCCTTTTTTATTGTGTTCTATATATTTTTTCTTTCCTCCTTACTTCATGGCTCTGGCACCCTCTCCTCCTTTTCTCGATCCTCACTCTCTTCCCTAGATTTCTCCTACTATTTCTTCTCTGCCCCCACTCCCCTTCCCCTTACTGTTTCACTCCTGGCCATTCAGCTCTTTATTAGACCATCAGGCACCAAGTAAAACAGCTTCACAGAATTAAACAAATGCAACATAAAAGAATACAACACATCTTTGCATCATTTAGTATGCCACAGCATAAATGAGTGTAAAACATCTTAAATTAATATTCTACAACACATACTTGCAGCCACCCACGTGAACATGTACATAAGCATGTACATAAATAAAATAAAATAAGCAAATAATGGTGGGAAGTAATTATACACCTGGGCTTTTTCATGAACATTTCAAAGTTATACTTCTTTTAAAGCAATCTAATCATGTGTCAGCTCGTGATTTTAAGCAAAAAGACAATTTTAAACTCTCACTGCTCACACTACTTAAGTTGCTTCAGCATGCATAAGAAGGGTAGAGTATAATTTTATTTTTCATGTGTTGTAAATGAAAATGTAGCTGGAATGTGGATGTAATCTTTGATCGAACTCTACTTTTTTGTTTACCTGACCAACTGTCAATCCCATTAACATCTCAGAGGATATTTACTCACTTATAATACATCCTGTTTCTTTCATCTAAACAGCAACAACAAAGGAGGTCAGTAAGACAGCCCAGTGGGGAAAGGGGATGGCTTCCAAGCCCGACGCCCTGAGTTTGAACCCTGGGACCCATGTGGTAGAAGAGAAACGACTCTAGCAACGTGCCCTCTGACCTCCAAACACGCAAGTGTGCACACACATATACACAACTGTAAAACATCTTAAACAAAATGTTCACATATTTGAAATATAGCTTGTTTAACTTGCAACATTTTCTTATTAAAAACTCAAATTATGGTGAAATATTAACATCCCACTCAAATTAACCTGTGTTTCTAAGGGGAGGAAAATATAATGTTGATCTTACTAATCAAATAATAGATAAACCAAGTCAATTACAGTACAATGGGTAATATAAAGATAAGTTCTGCTCCAAGTCTATACTGAGTAGTCTGTATTTTCTAAGCACTTTAAATAATACACATTTTTAAATAGTTAAACTTTCAGCTTTTAATGTAATTTTCCAAATCATCTAATAAATCTGATTTTTGTTTGTTTTAGCTTTTGGTTTTTAAAGACAGCTCTTCTCTACATTTAGGTCCCCTGAGATCTCCTGTCTTTGCTTTCTGAACACTAAGATTACAAACATGACCCTACAGGCCTAGAAATAAATCATTTTAATCATTAAGTTATCTTATGCAGGTATAATTGACAATGTACATTTCTGAGAAACTTAATCATTTGGGGAAAAAGAGAAATGAAAAAATGCAATTATGCACAGAAATTATCTATATCTAGCCATTTTTAGGCCTTGATTAAAAAAGTAGAGAATTCTTTTCAAAAAAGAAAAAAAGCATCCAAGTATTTAAAACTTCTAAAGTTGTTTTTTCTTATAGAAATAATTCCATCATAGCCATAGAATTACACACTGGTGATTGTCATTTGTTTGAAATGCATAGTTAGATTTAGATCTTTCTTAGCCCCATTACTGTGAGACACTGCAACCTTCTGAAAAGTTACTGTACAAAGTCCTGAGGATCGAATGACTCAGAGACTGATAGAGGGAAACCGGAAACAAAGAACTATTTTTGTAATGACATGCATTTTTAAAAACACTTGTGGACTTTTCTGTCTTGTATTTGTTCCTATAGTAGTTTTTGATCAGTCTTCTGCGTGTATTCCCCTCGTTTTTGTTGGGAGTAGTAAGATCACATTTTTACAGAAAAAAAGTAGGAAGAGTTCTCATTTCATGTGGAAAAAATAATATCACAGTAAGACAAAGATGTGTTGGAAGGAATTTTCTAAACTTCTTTAGAGTTTCTGCATTTCATTTGTTATCCATTCAGTGATAGACAAGAATTTTACACTCAAGGTCCAAGCTTACATCTACTAAAAGCCAAGATAGGAAGGTAGGCTAGGTAGACACAGAGGGGAGGGGAGGAGAGGGGAAGGGAAGGGGAGGGGAGGGGAGGGAAGGGGAGGGGAGAATGGCTATCAGTAAAATACTCCTAAGATAAGATTCAACATGACCTATTTATTCCACCTTTGAAACTTTCTCAAACCTCTCAAGAGAGCTCCACCAGCTGATTGATAACCATGAGCCAGGAAAGGACATTTCAGATTGAAATTGGTACAGTGAAAATAGACCCCTTCCCCTCCTGATTTTAAATAGAAGTCCACCTTTTCCTCTCAGAAAACATCTCCTTTTTGTCTTGCTCTAAAAATGAAATCTCTGACTTTTTTCTGAGAAAGACACACCTTCCCCAGAAGACTAGAGGCAATGGAGTTAGTTACCTGTTGCTCTAGAATCATCTAAGGACTTAGGGCAGGGACAAGCAGCCTCACCAGGCTCTCCTGACTGTTTTCTAGATGGCTGAGTGTCCTGCTTGATATGCTTCTCACAGTCACCAGAACAGCAGATCAGTTTACATTTTTGCTGCTTCAGATTTTTGTTACATTTTTATGATTGTTTCGATTCTGAACTGTTGCCACATAGGGAGAATGCGGAAGAATTTCTTATATAAAAGAGTTTATTCATGTAATTTACTACATAATCTCCAAAAGTAAATTGTCTCTATCCAACATGTACTTATAACAACAATGGCATGAACTTTTCTGTACAGTCATTTATCTATATATAAATTGTGTATACTGTTAGTATTTTGCCCATGGAAAGACGAAACATGCTGTCAGAATGCCATTTAGAGTTTATTGGGAATTCTGGATATCTAGGGAAGGGGAGGGATAGAGAGAGAGAGAGGAAGAAGAAGGAGTGGAGAAGGAGGAGAAAGAGGAGGAGGAGGATGAAGGGAAGGGGCAGAGAAAAAAAGGAACGTCACGTGTGGTCTCTCTTTAAAGGAAAGGTGAGCATACAGACAGGGGCGTGCTCTGAGAATGTGCTCTGCAGGGGGGAGCGTGCCCGGGGCAAACTAGAGCGATGTTTACACACTAACATATACAATCTCTAAATTATATGCATATGTATTTACCACGGAGTGTTGAGTGAAGTCCACTCAAGAAAGGAGCTGATAATAGCTCATTGGTAGAGTACTTGCCTAATATGTGATGTTACAGGCTTAATCCCCAGTGTAAAATGACAAAAATAAGTGGGCTAAAAATAGAAAGCAGAATTTCCGAATGGGGCAGAGAGACTCCAACTGCATGAAGCCTGAGTCTGTAGTCTCTGCTGCCTCCTACCTACGATCAGAGCCCAGCTGGAAATACCCACTGGTGCCTCATCTCAAATGGCCAATCTCAGGAGGAAAAAGAGGTTGTAAAACTTACTACCCCTGGGGGCTGGAGAGAAGGCTCAGAGGTTAAGAGCACCGACTATTCTTCCAGAGGTCCTGAGTTCAATTCCCAGCAACCACCACAACCACATGGTGGCTCAAGCCATCCGTAATGAGATCTGGTGTCCTCTTCTGGCATGCAGGCATACATGCAAGCAGAAAATTGTATATATAATAAATAAATCTTAAAAAAAAAAAAAAAACTTACTATCCCGAATACTCAAATGGCCCTGGAGGCAAGGCCAGGAAACTTGTTCATAAAAACAACTCCCATTGAGGGAAACAATTGTCAGTCTGAGAATTCACCCAATGTCTTTCCATCTACAGTTACAACTTTTTTTTTTTTCTTACCAGTTTTGGTCTGGGTCTTTTGGTTGTGTGTCTTTTAGACCCACACCTTGGGCACACCCAATATTGAACACTCAAAAGGACCTGGTAGTCATCTCCGGCCAGCACAGGTGTCCAAACAGGAAATGGCTGGATGAAAAACAGAATGGATAAAGCATGCAAATCCTATTTTTTGCAGTTGTCATTGAGGTTTTGAATATGGCATCTTTATCAGTTCCATTGTTCACAGAATACAAGGTGAATTGGAGAAAGATAAAGAAACCCTTACCTGGCTCTCAGTGAATGCTTACATAACCTAGGGGGTTGTAATAGTCATATCATCATCACTTCTATCTTTTCCTTCTTATTCAGAGAATGATGTCAACTTGCCACACCCAAAAGGACATGGGAGCAAGTAGGCCCTCCTGGAAAGGAAAGAAAATGAGACTCACTGCCTATTTCAATACTGTATTGAAAATTTTGTCACAAATAAATGTCAATGGTTTTCTTTTTCTCTCACATACAGATAGATTAATCTCTCAGTGGATACAAGATTGTTGCTAGCTTTTCTCATGCATGCTGACAGAAGACTCCTGGGTCAGAGACAAATGACCCTATTGCTCATTGTAAACACAGTAGCTAGTGTTGACTTGGGGGTTCTGGAGAAGTCCCACAGAAGATCATCATCTACTTAGGCAATAAGCAAGAGTGTTTTATTATGCCAATATACTAGTGCCATATCCTTCCAGCACAAAGGCCAAATGGCACCAACTACGGGGAAAGGATGATGAGTTCTTTTAAGTCTAATTTAGGGGAGTACCTAAGGAAGTTAGCTTATTTTGGAATAATTGGTTTGTGGGGGGGGTAATCATTGTGTACATGCTCTTCACCCCTGTTACTGTTATCTGGGCTTTAGTGATTAATAGTTTTTTGTTGGAGGAGCAGGAAGTGGGGCTCAGTGAAATGAGGACTAGTTTTTAGGCCTTATGTCTCTAGGTATTTGTCTGGCCTTTTCTTTTTTTTTTTTAACTTTATTTATTTATTATTTATTTATTTGCCTTGGTGTTTGCCTGGAACTGGAACTACAGACAGTTGCTAGCTGCCATGTGGGTGCTGGGAATCGAACCCTGGTCCTCTGGAAGAGCAGCCGGTGCTCTTAACCGCTGAGCCATCTCTCCAGCCCCTTGTCTGGCCTTTTCATTGGCATGATATTTGGCCAGTTCTGCTGCCTACCCTGTTCTGCAGTTCTCACAGAGGTGACTCAAAAAGCACAACCAGCTGGGGTACTTGGTATACCCAGAAGACTGAAGAATGAGAGAAGCATACTAACTTCAGTTAGATTACTAACTGAAAGCACACCCCAAGAGAGGCTCAAGGAAGAACACGTAGCACCTTGTATTCTTCATGCATTCAGTGAGAACGTGCAGGGGCACCGCACATGAATTTATACCCATCCCCTATTCAGCTCTGTGTAGCCCTGGCTGTTCTAGAACTGGCTTTGTAGACCAGGCTAGCCTCAGACTCAGAAATTTGCCTGCTTCTGCTCCCTAAGTGCTGGAATTAAGGGTGTGAGCTTCCACAGCCTAACTTGATTACCTCTTTCAATATGGCAATGGTCTAAGTAGTTTGGCAGATTCATGACTGACTAGGGACAAATGTACAGAAAGGGGTGGGGTGGGTGAGATGTTGTCAGTTAGCATTTAGAGCAGCTGACGTCAGAGGCATACAAACACTAAAGAGGATCTGAGAAGGGAATGTCATCCCTGCTTCACCCACTCTTCCTCCATCAAGTCACAGGTTCTGGTTATAGAGATGCCCAATGGGTAAAGTCACTTACAGGGCCAAACCTTTAGCATCTGAGTTTGATGCAGCAACAACATGATAGTAGGAGAGAACTGAATCCTGCAGCTTGTTCTTTGACATCTGTACTGGTCCATAAACACACACACATACACACCACACACATACCACACACACAAACACACACACAAATAAAACATAATAAAAAAAACTCAACAGGTTCTTTTCAGATTATATGTTATCAATGAACGCCCACAGTTTCTATCCTAAGATGGCCTAAGTTCACAACATAGTATACTGTTCAGCTTTAGCTAATTTTATGCTGAATGTCAAAATTTGGTAGAATCAATACAGACTCTCAAATTTAAAATTTTTCACAGCTCTTGTCTCTCATCTTGTAAGTACTAAATTTGAATTAACCTCTTCCAGCCGTCCTGCTGGTTAGAAGTCAGAGTGGAAATTACTGCTCAGAAATTAGCTTCTATTAGAGACAGCCTCATATCTGTGGGGACCATGATCCGGTCTCAGGGTGGGAGAAGGACTATTGGTATTATGAAAACATTAGGAGAGTTGAAGTCAAGCAGTTGAAGATGGCTGCTATGAACAGGGGGAAGAAAGAAAATCCCCAAACTAAGGAGACAAGGCTGATTTTCATTACATCTTTGGAGAGAAAGGCTTATTCTCCTCTGAGGTACGTGTGTTCACAGCATGGGTTGTCATTTCACTGTGTCCAGGGTGCAAACTTGAGAGGATGTGGTTGTGAGAGCAAAAGTTACATTTAAGTTTTAATTACTATGCCTTAGAGATCATGAAACAAAAATGCCTCTGATCTGCAAGGCCCTTGCCCAAGGACAGGTAGTTCATGAAATGCTGGAAGCAGCAAGCCACGCCCCTAAACAAGTTTGTTTGGCCCATCAGTACCAGACGTGCTTTTTCACATGTGGGCAGGAGATACGTAGGCAGGAAATATGTCAGGATATTTGCTTCCTCCTGACTGGACCAGATGAGAAATGCAATGAATTATGGGCTTTCCTTCTTAAACCTTTGTCAGACTTGATTCTAGGTCATTTCCAGCGAACTTGGGTGTGGACCTGGCCAAAGCCCATCCACCTGGCCAGTACTGAATTAAAGCTTGCTTCAGCTTTGGCTTTAAACTCTGGTAGTGTCTTATTCTCCTTCGGTAGAGAAGACAGGCCCAGTTTCTCAAAATAGCTAGTTTCCTAAAGTGGAAGGCCTGCATTTCTAACAAACATAAACATTATATTCACCTTGCTTTTATCAGAAAGAGAGATAAAGTAATATGTGGGCAGGTAGAATGCCACCCAACAACGTTGATATTAGATGAATCACCTCCCTCGTTTCCTCATGTATTCAACAGAGCTCAGAATCATCCCATTTCCTCAGTTTTATAGGAATCAGAACTTTTTTTAAAAAAAAAAAAAACCTACCATTTAGTAGAAACTGAATAAATCTTTTGTTGTTTTTCAGACCCTCTGAAATACTTCTTAAGCCACTAAAACAACAGAAATCATGTGCAGTGTTATAGCCAATTTGAATTTAAATGAGGTAAGGTGTCATTTGTACTTTATTTCTAGTGCCATTCTTGAATTTGCCAAACATTCTCCAAATCAGAAGTTTTCAGTCTGTGCATCTTGATCCCTTGGGGGTTGTCACATATTCTCCATCTCAGGATATTAAATTATGATTCATAACATTACCAAAATTACAGTTATGAAGTAGCAATGAAAATAATTTTATGGTTGGAGATCACCACAACATGAGGAACTGTATTAAAGGGTCTCAGCATTAAGAAAGTTGAGAACCACTGCTTGAAACCTTTTTGGAAATAATAGCATGCTGCATTAATGTCTTCAGTTGAAAAAAAAAAAAAACTGTCATCCATTTGTAAGTGGTGGTTGGCAGTGTGCTGTCCTCTGTGGGTCGTTTTCTTCTAAATATCTTATACATGTTGCTTTGCTCATTTGGGAATTTTACAGTCTTTGGTGGAACCTTAGATTTTAAAATATACATAATCCAATTACTTTATTTTTTAAAGATTTAATTTTTATGTGTATATGTCTCTTGTGTGGGTGACAGCAGAAGCCTGAAGAGAGTGGTCATCTCCTGAAGCTAGAGCTACAAGTGGCTGTGACCAACCTAAAGTGGGTTCTGGGAACCAAACTCGGATCCTCTGGATGTGCTTTGTTTTTTAAATTAATTACTTTTTATTTTATGTGTTGTTTTCCCTGCATATATGTATATGCATTATACATGTGCCCAGTACCTGAATAAACTAGAAGGCAGCATGCGATCAATTGGAACTAGGATTATAAACAGTTGTGAGATGCCATGTGTTTGGTGAGAGTTAAACCCTGGTGCTCTTAACTGCCCAGTCGTCTCTCTTGCCCTGTAACTAGTAACTGGTTTGTTTGTTTGAGGACAGGGTCTCATTATGTAGACTAAGCCAACCTTGAACTCACAGAGATCTTCGTCCCTCAGCCTCTGAGTACTGGAATTAAAGACAGTAAGCCATCTTGCTGGGCCCATTAACTTGGATATCAGTGAAAGGACACTTTAAGATCTTTCATTTCAAACTACAGATAAAGAAATTAGCTCCCACATGCAGACATTTCAGTGATTTTTGTTGCTGTTTATTTAGTAAACCATTTCTCCTTCTTTTAAGTCCCATTCTTATTTAATAAACCAGCTTACTGTCTAAAATAGTATCCTGTGAGCATATAGATACAGCTTTCCAATCACACAGAATTTTTCTTGAGGTCTTGTGTAGACCACCAATCAGAGACCTTGCCTGGGTTCTGGCTCCTGATTGGTGGAAGTGAGCTGGCTCCTGATTGGTGGAGCTAAATTGAAACAGTAGAATGGTCAAAGAGCAAAACAGAAAGAAACAAAAGCATAGCAACAACAGAGTGCTGTCCTTACTGCCCTCAGCCAAGGCCATCCTGGACTCCTTCATCCCAAATGAGGTGGCCCCTACATTTTATATGAAGGCTCTGATTTGCCATGTAGTGGTGATCCATCTGGTAACATGGCAATCCAATACAGACTGGAAGAGAAAACTGAGCAACATAGCTAAAATACAGTGTATTCCCAGGTAAAACAGACAAATGCTTTCATTCGAAATGGATTACTCTGATAAGTTTCCGTTACAAAGCAGCAAAAAATTCCTAGTGACAGGAACCATCTTTGTGAATAGTGTCATCTGTTGCCACTAAGTGACAGCAGTTGTATGACAGGATTCAAGGTCATGTGTGAAGTACAGTCAGAAATTTCTGTTACCTCGGGGTCCTGTGGCCAGGCAATGTGGCGCAGATGCTCTCAGACTGGGATCAAGTAGGAGGGAACTCTTCTTGGTGCTTTTATGGAAGAAGAAATTTTATTCATCATGTGTTCTTCCTTACAGGATCCACGCTGTGGAGACAGGATGAAACTCACCAGTGAAAAGTTGCCCAAAACCTCCCTTTCTCTATCTCAATATGGTGCTAAACAACAGAAATTCTTCCACTGGAAGAAGGAAAAGCCTGGTATAAAATATGAATTTTTAGCTATTGTTTGGAAAATATTATTACTGAAATTCTGTGTATACTAGAATAAACAAGAGAAGAAAGACATACCATTGGTTTCCAGGTGGTAGTAATATTATATTTATTACTGGCTTTCCTGGAGGTTGGTGACCTTGTGAGAACCAAAGTCCCTCTATCTTGAGGCCGAGTCAGTGTGATTCTGGGGATCTTTCTGGGAGTCGCTGAAACTGGGCAGAACAACCTAACTCAGACAGCAAGCTGACCCTGGAGGTGACTTGCAATTCAAGTCTGATTATGATTTTACCCTCAGGACTTAAGAATAGCTTCTAAAAAGGAGAAGCTAGGTATTGTTTTCCTCAGAGAATGTGACATGGTGTTTTACTGCCTTACTACAAATGGATATTTAAAGCTATTAATTAGTAGTTATAAATATGGCTCAAGGTAAGAGTTTAACTCACCTGCAAGACAGCTTTCTCTAATGCATTCAGAGATTGCATTTGAATGCCTATCTGGCAATGAACAGTAGTCCAGACTCCATAAGCATTTATTAATTATGTAAGATGTTGTATTAGGCGTGTGATCATGATTTTATTTAGTTCATATTTTTTCTTGGAGCTAAGTAACTAGAAGTTGAAAAGAAACTGCATGTAATGCATCTCTGTTACACATGACTTCAAGAGAGGGAACATTCACATTATGTAGTTAATGTAATTTTTACCTCTCTAAATCAGATTATTACCGCCATGCTAATTTGGTGGATACAGCATTGCAGTTCCTGAAAGAAAGAATAAGAAGAGGAGATGCTATGGCGTATTTTCTAAGAGGCCAACTCTATTTTGAAGAGGTATCATTCTTGGTTATTTTCTTGTATAATTGTATTGTTAGGACTTAATTGTTGGGGTTATCTGAGTATTAGTGGAGCAGTTGCATAGGGTAGACCAGGCCTTGGATTACACCCCAAGTGTCATACACATAGTAGAGGCAGCAAATGCTCACGGCCAACTTTCAAGTGAGTTTCTTACATTTATTATGCCTGAAAAATTTTGTGAAATCACATAGGCTATGGTTTTGTGGCTATATGTGTGGCATACAAGTGTAAGATTAAGGAGATAGCTGGTCTTTCTTCTCTAAAGTTATTCTAAAAGAGTCATTTGAAAGATCCATTTTCACGCTGTAAGTTGAAAACATGTTTTATGGTTTTATTCACAATACGTAGTATCATTCATAAGTTAATTCATATTATTAATAATCGAGTTCCCTAATCATTTGGTATGAAAAGTAGACCATTTCTTTATTTAGCCATATTATGATGGCATAGCTTGGTAGGTAGACTTAAGAAATATACTATGTGCTATCATATCAGCTTCAGTAATAGACCTTCAGTTTTTCATCAGACTCCAAGGAATTGTTCCCAGTCCCTCATGATCCTTTGAACACTCAGAAAATTATTATCCTTTCTCTGTTATCTTTTGATGTTGGTACCTTCATTTACTGTAAATATCTTCTGAGGCCTCAGTGTATACAACCTGTCTAAGATTGCACAGCCTGATGGCTTAAGACAGTGTTTTCTCATTTGAACTATTCTGCCCAGTCTCAGCGACCCCCAGAAAGATCCCCAGAATCACATTGACTCTCTGAATGCAAAATGCAAGGCAAGATTTTTTATTTTACTTGTGACAACTGGGTTCGAACTTAGCTGCTGTCTTCCCAAAAGCAAGCCCTTTTAAAAGCAAAGATCAAACAAAGACAATAGGAATGCTGTTATCAGGCTGGGGAGTGAGGGCTCAGAGAAAGTTTCTTTACTATTGCTGGCAGGGGGGCAGCTGCTGGCCAATTGATTGTTTTACAATGGGGAGAGAATGCCTCCCAGCTGGGCCTGAATATCCTTTGATTACCCAGGATCTTGGGCACTTGGCCCTGGGGGCTTATCCTTGAGGGTTTTGGGCACTTGGCCTTGGGTGCTTAGCCTTGGGGGTTTAGAAACTTCTCAGCTCCAAAAAATAGTTCCAAGGCTTCAAGGTGGAGGGATTTTAGTTTCCACAGAACTGTTTCCAGTATAATGCATCACCTGTTAGCTGTGTATCCTTAGGCACAAGGATTTGCACAAGGAGCATTTGCTTCTTCAGTTTAGGGTTACTTTAAACACATAATAAAATAAAATATTCTCTGGGACTTTCAGGGCTGGTACGAAGAAGCCTTGGCACAGTTTGAAGAAATCCAGGAGAAAGACCATCAAGCAATTTATCAGCTAGGAGTGATGTATTATGATGGTTTGGGAACCGTCCCAAATGCGGTAAGTTATTATTTTCTTCATAGTGCTTAAGATTTCACTCTCATGGGTTATTTGATGGCATGGTTATGTTTCAACATTGTGTACCATTTTTACATCTTAATATTTAACTTTTAGAGTTTTAATGAATATTGATGTTACTGTAAACATATATAAAAGACAAGGTTAATATCTTTTGGTCTCTTTTCACTTCGTCCTCCTTCTGCACCAAATCTAAGCCAATAGCTTTTTGATATAAGAAAAACAACCGTCAGAAACAATGAGCCCTTTGCACTTGAACTTGAACAACCATCCCCAACTTCTACAAAAATGCTTGGTCTTTCCAGCGATTTCCTCCTTCATATGAACACAAGAACTTGTCCTCAAGATAAGCTTTCACATTTCATAAGCAACTATATTTTTGTTCACATGGTGAGCAAATCTAGTGAAATAAATATGCACTGCCAAGTGGTAAAAAGTTTCTGGGATGGCCTAGCCCTGAGTTCTGAACCTGCAGTCCCACAGTCACTTAGTCCCAAAGAAATACACAAAGGCTTATATTAATTATAAACTGTTTGGCCTATGGTTCAGGCTCACTACTTGCTAACTCTTAAACTAACCCATGGTTCTTATTCATGTTTAGCCATGTGGTTTGGTACCTTTTTTTCTCAAAACAGCATTCTCATCTTCCTCTACATCTGGCTGATGTCTGCCACTCTGTTCTTCTGCTTCCTAGAATTCTCCTAGTCTGGTTGCTCTACCTTTACTTCCTATCTAGCTTCTGGCCAATCAGCATTTTATTAACCCAATATTTACAGTGGCAAATATTTATAGTGTTCAAGAGCATAGTCCACAGCACCGCCATTTCTAGTTCATTGGATGCTATTTAGAACCACTTCATCTCTCCTGGAAAACATAGTTTACCACTGAGCTTCCTTTATTGTGGTTCAGGGACAGAGAAGAACTCAGATATTTTTTTCTGAACATAGTTTTCATGATTAACAATGTGCCCTTCTATATTTTAGAATGTTTCCTTAAAAAACTATAGACATCCTATAAACTCTTACATTAGAAATTTCACATAAAATTTACATAAAAGAATTCTTATACACTATACAAATAGTACAAATGTCAATAGTTTCAAATTTTAAGAGGTCAAAGTCAGAAATAGGCACTGTAGGAAAAGTGTTTGATAAGCTTGCCTGGGAAATTACATCATCAATTTGCTATAGATTTTCTCAGTTGTGCAATGTGAGTCTTTAAGGGTCATTTATAAGTGTTTATAATTCATCCAAAAAATGTTTCTTGCTATCATTACCTCTCAGTGTGTTGTTGGAAATATTTTCCCTTATTTCTTAAAAATGATTACAAAGCTATACAAATATGGATAAGATTTAGAAGATAAAAATTGAATCACTTCATATTTTACCATCAAATGTGAATACTTGTTATTGGTAGACAATTATGATGTGAGTATTAGTATGACATAGATTATGTTTATTGACAAAAGATACCCAAAATTCTTAGGTTAAAAATGACAGGAGTTAGAAAAATTGTTAGTTGATTTGAAGTGCTTGCCAAACTAGCTAGATAACCTGAACTTGATCCCTGGACCTCATAGGAAGAAAAGAGAATTAAGTTTCAAAGATTGTCCTCTGGCCTCCAGACATGTACCATGGCATGCATATATACACACACTAAATTTTTAATTTAAAAAAATAATTAAAATGCAATGAATAGTCCAGGCCTATACTAAAGTTTTGTGTGTGTTTTTATAAGCAATTTATCAATAACAAAATATATGACAGCATGTATCTTGGTTATATGCATATACTATGCTAGTTTGTATAAGGCAAATGAGCATCTATGACTTTTGTATGCATGGAAGTCTTAGAACCAATCACTGAAGATGTCAAAGAATAACTGTGTATGTGTTTTTCATGTTTATGTATGTCTATACAACACACATACATATAAAGTTATTTGTATACATAAACACTTTGAAAAAAACATACAAAATATACCAGTTTGCGATATCTTTTTTACCATAATTAATGAACATCATCTACATTATCAATCTAATAACTGTACTGTAATAAATGTTAATAAATAATAATTTTAGGCCTTATCTATATTATTTTATTGTAGACAAAGGGAAGATAAACTTAGTTTTGAAGAGCATTGTTAAAATATGACTTCCTCCAATTGCTTTATCTCATTGTACAAATAAATTTCACATGCTACTCAAATAAAAATGAAAACCTTAATTTTTATTTTCAAGGGGACTAGACATATCTTTATGTTCACAAGCAAATCTGTCCTATATATAAGGGTCTAAAACTCCAAATTCTAGTTACACATAGGTTTTCCAATATTGGCTTCCCCACTGGTTTCAAGCCTTGGCTTAACTACTTGCAGTCTGCTCTTGTGAATATTATTTAATATTTCTGAACTCTTTAAGGTAAGAATAAACTACCTTGAAGATATGTCTGCCATTCCCCTTTCCTTTGATCATAGCTGACCTTGATAACTGACCATGGTCCACTTTTGAGCTAAATCTAGACCTATCATTGAACCCTTTGTCAATGCAAAAATTTTAACAAGACATTACCAAAAGAATATTTTATATAAATTTCAGCTATTATGCACATTTATGAGATAAAAGTTATTAACAGTTGTTTACAAGATATAATGATAACATATGAAAACACAGGACACAAAGATATTCAATATTCATTTGCTTCTTTTTCAATCTCATATAAAGCTATCAATGGGGCCTATACTTTAGAAGCCTGAAATTCTTTTATTTTTTTTCTCTTTTTATCTTATGATGAAGTGAATGGATGAATGTTGGATGAGAGGATTGTTTGCATTAAACACAAGATATTTTACATTAACTACTGTTGTATTATGTTTCTGGCTGGCCTTTCCGGCTTATCCTCAAGGTTCGGATCCCCAGTCCCACACGGACACAAACACATTATTTCACCCTGATTGACCTAGGGCCCAGGCATATAATTTGCTAATTCCATCATCTGAACTCAACCCATCTTGTTCAGCCATGCGGCTGGGTACCTGTCCTCAGAGCAGCATTTCAACTTCTTTCCTCTGCATCATCTCTGTGGCATCTGTCTTGCGGCTCTGCCTGGCATCTCTCTCTGTTCTTCCTGTACTCAAAGTTTTCTTAGCCTGGTAGCCCCACCCACACTTCCTGTTTGCCTTTGACCAGTCAGCTTTTTATTAAACCCATAGGCAGGATAATTAAAGCATAACAAATAATCCCACTATAAACTACTTTTTAAAAGTTTTGTGGGATGTAGAATCCCTGACTGCAATGCCCTTTCTCCAAATCAAACACACCTGACCTCACTTTTCTTAAGACTGGCCTGAAACACCCTTTCCTCTTCTGATTCTCAAATGGTGATGTCACACCTCTTTGTCACTACCCTGTGTTTATAGTGAAGTTCTTGTTTGCCTCCTCCTCCTCGTCTTCTGCCTCTGCTTAGTCAGCTCTACCAGCTACTTTCCTTATGAAAAACATAAGGCTTCCAGCCTTTATTTGTCCGCTCTCCCAAAGTATGCCTATTCAGTCGCATGGCTAACATCTTCTGTACCTTTAAAAGGCTGTCATACCAACATAGTATTCTGATGTGCATAAAGCAAATCACCCAGTGCTCTGTAAATGTTTAACCTGCCAGTCTCTCTACACCTAAGACATTTACAAATATAGCAGTTAGATAGAATGCAAATAGGTCCTAATATTTGAAACAGTAGAGTTTCTTTGTGTATTAGTAGCCTTCATAGGGGTTATAATCATCCTTAAAACTGCCCTTGAAGGAAGGTTGTAGTGATGTCTAAGTGATTAAGGGCATCTTGATAGAGAACCTAGGTTAAGTTTTCAGCATCCTGGTTGGGCATCTCACAGCCACCTGTACCTTCAGCTCTTTTCTGAACTCCCTGGACACCACATTCATTTGTAATCATATACATACTGCCCCTCCATATACACATGACTTAAAATAATTTTTAAAAGAGAAACAGGGGCTGAAGAGATAACTCAGTGGTTAAGAGCACTGGTTGCTCTTCCAGAGGCCCTGGGTTCAATTCCCAACATCCCCATGGCAGGTCACAGTTGTCTGTGACTCTGGTTGCAAGGGATCTGATGCCCTCTTCTGGCTTCTGAGGGCACTAGGCATACATATGGCACACAGAAATACATTCAGGAAAAATATCCATATATGTGTGAGTGTGTATATATGTGTATGTATATGTATGCATATATATATTTATATATATATCTTAAAACAAAACAAACAAATTTTCTTGAATGACATAAACAAAGCTTGAAAGATCCATCTCCACTTTCTGTGCCAGGAGCACTTACTGTGCAGCCTGAGAGTTATGGACTCTAGTTGTAAACTGTACAGACTGATTGGCTTAATGTATCATTTACTCAGTCGTTAGTGCCTCAACATCACAGATGATGTCAAAATAGTCCGACGTGCCGGATAATCAAAGATGAGAAGGAAAGGGATCGGTAGTTTGAGGAAGACTTTGTGAAGTAAATGTTATGGACTAAGATACTCACGTGCCAGACACAAAGGTGCAGTCAGGAACATTTTCATCAGACAGGTGGTACACACTGAACCTTTCCGATTTTAAAAAAAAAAAAAAAAAAAAAAAAAGCATCAAGGGAATGAATGCCATTTAGACAGAGGAAGTAATGTGAGCCAAGTTTGGAGATGTCTTCTGGTAGCTGAAATTCAGCTTCTCCAGTCAAGTCAGCATATGAAACTAAAATAACTGTGAAAAATACAGGTAGCCAAATAAATAAGCTGCTTGGTCACTTGTAAGTCATACATAGGAGACTGGGCTCCAATAGGACTCTCAGTCATCATGGACCATCCTAACCACTCTTGCAGGGACTTTCTGTTTCATCTGGCCATGAAAGTCTGCAGTATACGTTAACTCAGTGAAGTCAAGGGCTGGAAGTTTAGCTCAGGGGTGGAGCTGTTGGCCTGTGTGATGTTCTAGTGCTATTCCAAGCTCTGGAAAACGAACAGAGTAAAACAGTTAAGGTCAGGAATGTAAATAGACATCTTCACTCCATCGGTCTTTTGTGATCTCCAAATAATAAAACAGCTTTTAAGGAACAGAATTAAAACCTACTCTTGGAAACATTTTGAATAAGAATAATCACCAGTAAGAGGAATGGTTGATGACCGTGAAACTATTATACCTATGAAATGACTAATTAATTCAAACATTTTAACATCAGGCAAAACAAGGTCATCTCAAGTGATCTTGCTTTCCCTTGATTTGTTGGATTTTTAAAAATAACACAGGGAAGAAAGGATCTGCTACATTTTATTCAGATGATTTTCTTGACCTACTAGGTTTTCAAGGATATTATTTTTATAGCAACATTAAATTATTACAAAACCCAATGTCCTTTTAAAGAATGTTTTCAGGGTATCAGAAGATATCCATGTGAGATGGCTCAGTGAGTAATGGTGCTTGCTACCAGACCTCAGGGTCAGAGTTCACCCCCGGAACCTTAAGGAGAGAACTAACTCCCCCCAAAAGTGTGTTTTGACTTCCATCAATACACTATGACATGTACTCACCCCCTACATACACACACACACACACACACACACACACACACACACACACACACTAGCTAGGTTAAAAATGTAATACAGAAGTATAAATATAAAACAAAATACAAAAAGACAGTAAAAGTCTCAAGACCAGTTCTAATGTTCACTCTGTTTCCATCTCTTGTGCTCTTTTGGTATTTATTGGGATTATAGTAACAAGATCTCTCTGTCAGTTGGCTACCAAAATTAACTGAGAATTAGAAGATCAGAAAACCTAACAGAGGAATTATGAAGCAAGCTGATGTCATAACATACTCATCGTACATTCACATCATGCAGTTTTCCATACCTGTCTCTAGAATGGACACCCTTCAAAAGTACTGACTTTATTTTTGATTGTGCTTTTAACTCGGTGCCCCCTGTTTACATTAAATCACATCAAGGCTCAACCATTCCAAGAGTTATAGCATCATTTGACATGAAATTTAGAAATACTAAGAAAATTACAGTAATGGTGGGTTATTATTCACAGCCACATATTTCTAAAATCTTTGAAATATTGACGTCTAAAAAGAAATAATAAAAAAAAGAGAGAGCAATTTAAGCTTACCAAAGAAATAACTAACCACCAACTTGAATCTGCTTCTCATCCCCATCTGTTGTTATCCGTGCAGGGTTGCTTTCTGAACGAGCTATCTTGATTCTGAAAAGCCTTACTGACCCCTTTCTGCCCTTACCCTCCTCTTTCTGTGTCCCTTTCTGCTTTCTCTTCCTCTGTAAGACAAGTAATTGGTCTCATCTTCTCCCACCCAGTATCATTGCCGTCTCTTCATTTACCTTCTATTAATTCTGGCATTTGATTGGATGTTTTCTTAGAAGTTTGCTATGGCGGCTTTGTAAAATAGCGCCCTCTATCTCTTCATAGTTGTAATAGCTACTTGAGGATTTGTTTCCTGAAGTCAAGCTTTACAAATCAGGAGACATGCCTATTTTGCCCATCGCATTGTGCTCAGCTATCACATCTATAGTAGACTCTGAGTATTTGACCTTGAGGTCCCATGCTGACACGGTTATCAAGATCTTACTGCCAGTGAGTTTTCAAGGAATTTTACTAGAGAAGGAGTCTATGTTCTGAGAAGTACCATGCCATCTGTTTCTCAGGTAAAATGTTTCAAATGGACTCAGTAATGCAGGAAAAGAATAGTACATATCGTAATCTAGAATTTTAGAAGTTTAATAATTCAACATAAGGGAATTTGTAAACACAACATACTACCTTGGTAGTTTAAATGAAAAGGGTCATTATGGTTTCAATGTGTGCTAAAAAATTCCACAAAATGTTTAATTTATTCATTGTAAGCCCATTTTTGAAAATAATATTTAAGCTGGGTAGTGTATGCCTTTAATCCAGGCAGAGACAGGCGGATTAAACTCTGTGAGTTCAAGGCTAGCCTGGTCTACAGAGTGAGTTCCAAGACAGGTTCTAAATCTACACAAAGAAACCTTGTCTCAAAAAAAAAAACCAATCAATCAATCAACCAATAAATATATACTCTTTCCCTAAAATGTAGCTTTTAAAAGTTAAAAGCATAATGTAGGCAAAATCTTTTCACAAACAGAAGCAAATTACTTTCTGTAATCAATTGCTGATACTGTCTTTTGGAATATCCTCCACATCTGTCCCAGGCCTTTATCCCCTACATTCTGTTTCTTTAGACTCACAGTGCCCCTCTCCTGGATTATAATATAAGGCACTTCTTCATCCTTCTTACAGCCACCAAGGTCATCTTTCTTAAATATAAATCAACTATGTCCTGTACAGCTTTAAACAGTTCCCAAGACTTTTATGTCAAAAGATCAACCAAGCAGCTGGAAGGACTCAGCAGTAATGACATTCACTGCTCTTGCAGAAAACCGGACTTTGAGGCTCAGCACCTGAGTTGGTGGCTCACAACAACCTGTAACTCCATCTCGTCTGACTTCTACAGGCATCTGTACACACACACACACACACACACACACACACACACACACACACACACACACACGCACGCACGCACATGCACACGCGCGCGCGCGCACACACATACACACACACACACACACACGCACACACACACACACACATACACACACACACACAGAGACTACTTTTTCTTGTTTCACTTCATAGTCAAACTGCTGGAAATAAAAGAAAGTATGGAAAGTAGCTAGAGAAAAGGGGCATATTATATACATGAAGGACATCAGTATGGTGCCCAACTGACTTCTCATGAGAAATAAAGGAAAAGCCAGAGGATTGTAGAATGACACAGGTAAAGCAAGTGGTTTGTAATGTTTGATGTGAAATGGTTTCAGATGACATTTAAGGCATGTGGTTTGTGATGCTTCATGTGGAATAGATTTCAGATACTCTATAAGGCATGACTGTGGGTTGTCTAGATGAAGTAGAGAGTAGACAGGGGACATTGGAAGTACCCTGTAAATGACAATTAACTCTCTGGCTGAAGCATTTGATTTTTCTTTCCCCTTGGTCACTAAGTCAGATCAAATGACATTAAAAACCTAATCCAGAGCCAAAGCCTTCCTGCAGGTATTGGGGGATGACCAGTGACCAGGAAAATGATAGAACTAGAAAATAGGTGGGTTCTAGGAACTATAAAGTAGTTCCTCTACTTCTTATACATAGTATAAGTAGTCATCTTCTTATACATAGGGTAGACGTTTGTTACTAATGAGCACTCAGTGAAAATGGGCTTGAGTACAGGTTGTCTAAGATATTCATTTCACAGTTCTTGAAAATGCCTGATCAACATACACTTCTATAAAATCTTTCCTCTCTTGTCTTTATCCCTGAAAATCCAGAGCAAACATACTCCTAAGCATAGATGCAGTTGGAAGTTTCTGTGCTGGTCAGAACTCTTAAATACCTAGCAGCCACTTCCCAAATAATTATACTCGGAGGCTTAATATTATAGTAAGGGCTAGGCCAGCAGTTGAGAGTTGTTGCTAATTAGCTCTTATGTTTAAATTTGCTCATAATTCTATTTCTGTTTAGCCATGTGGCTTGGTACCTTTTCTCATTACAGCATTCTCGTTTTGCTTCCTCTGTGTCTGGCTGACTGCTGCTCTGCCTTTCCTCTTCCCAGAATTCTCCTAGTCTGATCACTTCACCTCTACTTCCTGCCTGCTTACTGGCCAATCAGCATTTACTAAACCAATATGAGTAACAAATCTTTTCAGTGTATAAGATCATTATCCCACACATAGATCTGTGATTATTTTTTACACACATGGTAAACTCGAACACTGTACACTATAGAAAGAAAGCCATTCAATTTGAGTTAAACTAAAAACTAGTGTTTTTTGTTTGTTTGTTCTTTTCCTTTGTGGAAGGAAAAAGGAGTGATGTATATGAAGAAAATTCTTGATTCTCCATGCCCTCAGACACTACACTTAAAATTCGCAGCTGCTTACAACCTGGGAAGAGCTTATTTTGAAGGAAGAGGTGTGAAACAATCAGATGATGAAGCAGAGAGGTAATGTTCCCTGGAAGGAAGGGTTTGTGCTACTTAAAAGCTTAAGAAAGAATAACTTCGTTTGTTTTCTCTCTCAGACTATGGCTGTTTGCTGCAGACAATGGAAACCCAAAAGCTAGTGTGAAGGCGCAAAGTATCCTCGGACTGTTTTATTCGATGAAAGAGCCCAAACAGTTAGAAAAGGTAACCTCTCCCATCTCAACTGAAGATTGTATGTATTTTGGTACTGGCAAACCTCAGCTTTACCTATGCCAGGCAAGCTCTGGAATACTGAGCTATAACCCATTCCTCTTCCTGTGAGCACTAGCATCATATCTACATTCATACTTGTTTCACCAGTCCTTTGCAGAGAGAACACTGTGAAATAAGTATGTAGGCTCGGATTATCTCCTTACGTTTCCTGAACAAGGTAGAGGCAGCTTGTACTCTGGCATCTTGTGTTTGACTTTCCATCATCATGACAAATCTGACAGAACAACTTATTGCTCATCTTATTGCAACCATGCAACAGAGAGAGGAAGGGAGGAAAGAAGGGAGGGAGGGAGGGACAGAGAGAGAGAGAGAGAGAGAGAGAGAGAGAGAGAGAGAGAGAGAGAGGAAGAAAGAGAGAGAGAGAGAATATATACTTGCACCAGTGGGCTTCCCCAATCCCCCTTCTTGTCCCATCCTGGCCCTGATGCTATTGGATGGTGTCAGGTCCACCCTCCTTAATCTCCTATGGAAACCCCTCACGATGATACCCAAAAACATGCTTTCCTGTCTCAGAATGTCTTGGTCCAACCCAATTGACAGAACTCATCATCAAAAGTCTCAAAGGTCAAATTAAACATTTCCAGTGTGTACAGATGCTACCTTCCCTACCTTTACCAAAGGAGAGGTAATGAGGATGTGAGAATCCATTGTCTGCTGGAGAGGTTACACTGAAAAACTAAGAGGAAAGGCATCCTTCTGAAATAATGGCCACAGTCGTTCAAGCATGAGCAAAGTAATGCTCCCTTTGATTTGAGAAAATATTAAATGACACTGGTGAGTGAAACACACCAGAAGTTGAAAGTTAAAGCCACTGTATTTCTGTGAAAGTACAGTGTCATAACAGTAGTTGGAAGGAAATTCTATAATGAGAGGGAAATGTAGGACTGAGTATTGCTGGTGAATGAAGGGTTAATGGCAAATTTCTAATAGGCAGATAATAGCCAGGAGTGTTCTGCAAGCTTCTGAGCAGCCACCCCTAAAGTCTTTAAATCAGATCCAGTGTTAGGCAAATGGCCATGAAATAGTTAATAGAGCAAAGCCTCTGGGCTGATGTGTGAGGGACAAGCTGTTAGGATGGGGTGGGAAGACCTGCTCTAAATATGGGTGGCACTATTCCTTAGGCTCTCCTACCACATAAAAAACGAAACAGCTGGGCCAGTTGGATAGCCTCAACGTTAGGTATGCTTGCCAGCAAGCCAGATGACCCGAGTTTAAGCCTCAGAACCCACATGCGAAAGGAAAGAACCTACTCCCACAGAGCACACATAATAAATGACTAAATGTAAAACAAACAAACAAACAAATAAATAAATAAATAAGTGAGCGCTCTAACTGAGCAAGTGCAGCTTTCTACTGGGGATGCAACGTGATGTTCCTGCACGGTAGGCTGTACCCTTCTCAGGCTGTGAGCCCGAACAAACCATTCTCTTCCTGTTAGGTATCTATCTGGCCACAGCAACGAGGAAAGTAAATTCAGACGATATTGTTTTTGATCTTGGCAGCCTGCACCTCCTGAGATCCAGCTGGAACTCTGCTCCGGCTTGAGTATGAAATGGTCCCAAAGACTCCTCTGTTTGAGCACTTGATCCTGGCTAGTAGCACTGTATGGAAAGTTGTGGGATCTTTAGGAGGTGGAGCCTCGCTGCAGAAACTGCGGAAGAGGCGGAGCTTGAGGTTTTATAGCCTGGTTCTGCTTCCTGGAGACTCTCCGACTCCAGGCTTTGTGAGCAGCCAGCCACCTCATTTCCTGTCGCTGTGCCTTCCCTGCCGCGAGGGAGGGAACCATGAGCCCAAATGACCTTTCTTTCCTGAAGCTGCTTCTCGTCAGGTGATCGGTCATAGCAACAAAAAAACCACACCCAGGCTCGAGCTTTTCCTTGGCATCATTGGCGATTTTCTGAATGTACCTCCTTGCGGTGGTAAACTTTCCAATTAGTTCCTAGCTCGTCACTTCTCAGCGTTTACTCTAGCAAACTTGCAAAGCTTGACACCCCAGACAGCAGCACACCATCCTCTGCCAGGAAGAGTGCTGGCTTGGGAAAGTCACTTTGGTTTTATGAAGCACGTGGATCCCATATCCATATAAATATAGTCAAGAGCATTCATATAGAACCACTTAGTTCCTGGAGACAGGTCACATTACATATTATTGTAATTAGAATATTTTTCTTTCTAGAACCCCTCATAATTTCACCTTTCATATAATAAAATGACATTGTGATTTCTCAGGCTTTTTTCTGGCATTCAGAAGCTTGTGGCAATGGAAATCTGGAGTCCCAGGGCGCACTTGGCATCATGTACTTTTATGGACAGGGAATCCGCCAGGACACTGATGCCGCCCTGCATTGCTTACGGGAAGCAGCTGAAAGAGGAAATGTCTACGCCCAGGGGACCCTTGTGGAGTACTACTACAAGATGAAGTTTTTTACCAAGTGTGTTACATTTTCCAAAAGGTGACTGTCTCGGTTCCTTTTGTGTTACTATCCCACCACCGTAGATGGGTGGTTTATAATGAATAGAAATTATTTCTTGTATTCCTGTAGCCCAGAAGTCTGAGATCAAAGTTCAGTTAGATGATAAAGCCTGCATTCTCCAGAGGGGGAGGAATGTTGTATCCTCATATGCAGGGTCTTAATCCCATGAATGAGGGAGGCCCTCGGGACCTAAACATCTGTTAATCTTGTGACACTAACAATATATAAATGTTTCTGAGAGCACATTCAAGCCACAATAATATTTGAATAATAAGTAGAGGCATTTAAAAGTGGTTGATGTTATTCCAGATTTGTCCAATGAAACTTTCTTCCAGGATGTTGGAATGACAGCTGCTAGTGCCACTGAGGGCTGAAATTTTAAAGCAGTTAAATTTTCAGTGAATTGCCAATTTGGCTAGTTCTGACCATATTAAAATGTATAATTCTATACTAGTCACCTTCAGGAATTCAGAACTATTAGCTGAAGTGGGTTTTTCAGTGTAAACTGACACATTAGAAATGCCTAGTAAGAAATCTCTTCCTATATTCTCTTCATAGTTCAATCACTATGTGGTTGAAATAAACGACTGTGGTATTGTTCAAAGGCTTACACGAATATCTTAGGAATTCTTTAGAAACTTTTCTGAGTCCATAAGGCTCCATTCTGTTGCCTACTAAAGCAGGGACAGTCCAGGGCACTCTTGAGTGGCCACCAGAGTACAGGTGTGATGCCCATATTTTCAGACATACTCCACCCCTCCCTCCCCTCCCTCCCCTTCCAGGAAGTGACAGAGATGGAGAGAAGAAAAAAAGGAAGAAAGAACAGTTTCCTCCTTCCCCTGGACATCTTAGCTTCCAAGCAGCAGCAGGTCACTGAAGGAGTCACCTCTGATGTTCCCAGCAAGTGCCCATCCTGGTTAAGATTCTGAACAGTTATTAAAATTCTTATTACATATGCCTTTGTTTGTGTGCATGTGCACATGCCATGGCATCCATGTGAAGGGTCCCTGGAAGGATGTGGGTCTTGAGGGTTACTTTGAACTCAGTTCCTGAGCCTTGGTAGTAAGTGCCTCTGTCTGCTGAGCCATCTCCCCAGCCTGAACAGATCTTAAACATTTTTAGAACTTTGCATTATTTTCCATATTCTTATTCCCCATAACAAAGTTAACTAGATCTCCTTCTCACAGAAGTTTTAATATTTGTGTATAGTTTCAAAGGCTGGCTTCTTTTCTATTTGCACATTTTTCAAGATAGGTATGCTAATTTCTTACAGTGTTAAATTGAGCCTGTGTGATGACTAGATTTAAGGTTGATGTTTCAATGTATGAACCAAAGGTGCTATGTTCTACAGCATCCTCGATCCTGGGACTGTGGCCAGGAACAGTGAGGAAATGCAGAAAAGGACACACATATAGACAGACGCATGTATTATGAAGCTAGGTTCTGGCGGGCTCTGCTGCCACCTCAACCTGGCACCTCAGTGTGTTGTTTTGGTCTCTGTAGGGAGCAGTCTGCAACTGTAACTCTGGGAGGAGGCCGCAGTTGCTGGTCTTTTGCACACACAGATCAGTCATCCACAAGCACTCATACTCAGACTCCCAAGAAGAGCTTTGTCATTTCTTTCCAGCCTGACCCAATGGGTAACAGCTTTACCAATTGTCCCATGGGTCCCAGGATTTGGAGTTTCAGACATGGTTGTGCCCATGTCAAAACATACATTCCCTCAGAACTTAACTCACTCAGTGCTTCCTCTGCTCCCTACAAAAGGCAACACAGGATTTTTTTTTTTTTATCTCCTACTCAATTTATCCACAAGATATTATACTTAAAATATTAGTAAGAACACAATTTCTCTAATGGTTAATGCCTGTGAATATCTCTACAAGGAAACTGTCCTCCTTTCCTATTAGCAGATTATATTACATAACTTGGCCACATAGCAAACTTCTCAAAAGGATAGGAACATCACTTTGAGCACAGAAGTTCCATAGTTTGTTCTGTGAAAACATAAAACATGGCTAATATTCTTTTCAATTTCACATCCCTTCAGGATAGCGGACTATGATGAGGTTCACGACATAGCCATGATAGCCCACATCACAGACTGTCTCCCAGAGTTTATCAGCAAAGGCATGGCCATGGCGTCTTTCTACCACGCACGGTGTCTCCAGCTTGGCTTGGGCATTACCAAAGATGAAGCAGCTGCCAAACACTATTATTCTAAAGTAAGCTTGGGAATGAACTAGAAATTGACCTAACTAGAAACCACTGCCTTCCACTTGAGAGTAGAACAGCTCTCTGCCATTATTTCCCAATACTGTGCAGATAACCTGTCCATGGTGAGTCTGTGCAGGTTGCATATGGTAGGTTCTTAGCATAATTAACCTCAAATGAAAAAGCCCCATTCTGATGTAAATTAGTCTTCTTAAATTTGCAATTAAGGCCTGAATATTAAGGCCTATCACTGACCTAATTGTTTGTGTCTTCATCAAACCAAATAATAATAATAATAATAAATTAATAAATAAACCTACATCTTCATTCTAATATTGTAATTAAATGAAGGTTTTAAAGCAGTGTACCCAGGTAGGAGTATGAGATAATCAGTAACCGCTCACATTTTAATCCACATGGTCACTTTCAAAACTAAGACTTTTTAGTAGGGCTTGTGGGGAAGAGAGGAGGAGGGGCGGTAGTGTTGTAATCATAACTACAGTGAATTCTTTCAAAACTATGCATGCTTTAGGTCCATGGTGTTCCTGAGCACAAACTAGAATATTGGCATAATTAACTCTGTATGTGGTTCTTTGGTCATAGGTCTTACACTGTAGCCCAGGCTGGCCTGGAACCCATGGCAATCTAACCACTGTAGGACCCAAAGGTTCTGGAATTAGAGGCTAGTGCCAGACCTGATTTTGGAAGAATGAATTCATAGTCTCCAGAATGGGATACCACCATACCTGCCAAAGTTCTCCAGTTCCTAGCATGCACACATGTTTAGAAACCCTAAACTACTTTCCAAAGTAACAAATGCAGCTCACTTTTGGGCTATTTACCATGACACCCTTCTTTTCATGTGAGAAATGAGTGCAAACAAAGTAACTTAAAAAAAATAGATACCCTTTTTGCACCATACAGCTCTCTAAACAATCCAATTTCAAGTTCTAGATTACCCACAGTATGCTTTGTAGATAAGTATGAAAGAAAATCTATTTAAAATGACCCAATATTTGACATAAATACCCTGAAAGGGCAGTAAACCTTAACAACAGGAGAACTGTTTTGCACTTGTTGGGAGATAGCAGCCCCATTGCTGTGTACTAACTAACACATACCCAGTTAGCCCTTTGTATACTGCGGAAGATACAGGTGAAGCAGAGAAAATGAAGAGGCGGAAAACTAGTGAAGTCATATGAGGTATGTGGACAGAAACAGGGTATGTTTCATTGAAAACTAAACATGAGACCTACCAGTGCTGGGCACTGAACTGAGAGTCACAGGAACGGTGGCCAGAGGGAAGGGCATTGGAGATACACCAAAGGTAGGCCAGTAAGATGGCGTCCCCAGGTGTCGGGCCAGGGACTTGTCTGGAGTCAGTGCACTCTTAGGGTGGACGAGGCCTTTTAGGCATCTCTAAGCCTTGTGTATTCTTCCCGGACCCAAATGTTTCTGACTATGTGGAGGGAAATTTTAGCTCAATGCAAGGAATAACCTTTTGACTAAACTGTCTCAGAAACAAGTAGAAAAGTTTTCTCTTAGAAGAAAATAACTTCTGGCCAAAAGCAAAAGGCTAAGCCAACAGTGTAAGACCAATATTCTGGGCACTGAAAAGACACTTTCTGTTCAGAATGGTGCTTATACCAGATAACCTCTGATGTTCCTGCCAAGCACTTGACATTCTAGAATCATGCATTCTGTCACTATTTAGGCATAGTCAAACTATATATTATAAAAATCTAATTATTATAGATTCTGGTGTTCTCATGATAGAACAGCTTGAGACCAAATATTAATGATTTCTATTTCTTGTTTTAATAATTCCATAGTTTTAATTTTAAAATTTTTTGTATATGTTTGTCTATTTTTAAAAAGAGAAGAACCAAGCGATGGGAATTTATCAAATCCCAACTCTCTTCCCTCTTTAAGGCTTGCCGTCTGAACCCTACATTGGCCGATGAGCTTCACTGCTTACTGGTTCGCCAAAGAATTTAGACCACAATGCATTTCAAAGAAGACCATCAATCCTAACCTGAAACAGTGAGCGATGCTTACGGCAGCTGCGTCTGTTGTTTTCTGTGCCCCGTTATATTATCTGGGGTATTTTACAGAAATGTTTCCTTCATTCTTATATTTGTATTCTGTAGTTTGTACAAACTAAACTTTAGGCACCAGTTGCTGGGAAGAGTCCTCAGAGACCCACCTCTTAGCCTGCAGAGTAGCTGGACTGCACTGAGTTTGAAAGTGTGCCAATGCAAGTGCCCCTTTGCCTTATTAAATGCAGTGTCTGGAATGACTCAGTACAGATTGATATTGTGGTTCCCAAAGTACATGTGGTGCCAACTTAGTTAAAAATATAATTTGAAAGTTTAATTCTTTATATTTTCGTTGGCATTTGTTTAATTTTATGAATTTTACTATTTAAAAATGTATTCAGTCATGTGAAATTTTTCACAAAATTAAATGAAAGCCAAAGAAAATTTAATGATTAGGCTTTCAAATCCTTTTTGTAAAAAGTGTTTAGCGTTTCCATAGCTTTTATTAAAAGATTCTTACAGATAACTGGCTAATTTGTAAATTTTTAAAAATGGAACTAAATTATCTAGCATTGTGTCCCTCCCAATGTGCCCTCAAAGATCTTAAATAACATTATGACCCCTGATAAGTATAAGAATTACAGCAATATGCTTTTAATTCATTTTCTACATGTTTTAAATCTAAGAAACATTTTTATACAGGATAAAATATGGAAAAATATCATAAAAATCATTAACCAAAGGACAACATCTAAATACTGCTTTGTAATCTGGCCCGAGGAAACTTACTTAGAAAAGGACTAGTTTTTTATAAGTAATGTTTCAGGTCAGCACACAAAGAGATGGATTTCATGCCTGTCTCACTATACTTCATTCTCACATTCTCCGACACTGGCCTGTGTGTGTGGGGGGAGGTGTGTGGGGGTGTTGTGTGGGGGTGTGGGGGTGATCCTGGCACTCACTTTGTAGACTAGGCTGGCCTCGACTCCCAGAGATCTACCTGCCTCTGCCTCCCGGTGCTGGGATTAAAGGCGTGAGCCCAGCACCACCTGGCTCCCTTCTCCTTTCTCACCACATACTTTCTATTGCTTATTTCCCACCTCTCTTCAAATCTCTTCTCCTTGTATGATTATCTATTTTCATGAGGTATAAACGCACACACAAATACAAACACTGTTCCTCTCTCTCTCTCTCCCTCTCCAGTCTCAGTTTTACATGAGAGGAAGGTTTGCTCTTCAGCATCTTACTTGACTTAGCACAATGACTTTCAGCTCCACCCACTGCTCACTAAGGCTGCATCAAAATCCACTGCATTTGCTTCCCATTTCTTCTGTCCATTCTTCTGTTAATGGACATGTTAGGGTGGCTGCCATGTCCTAGCTGCTGTGAATGGTGCAAAGGTGAATGTGGACACTTATCTTTGTAGCTTGTTGACCCCAATCCTTTAGATACACACCCAGGAGTGGTATAGCTGGGCAACCTGGCAGTCCTTTTAGCCCATGTACTTGGTTGGATGATTCTGATTTTTATAATTATTATTTTTGCAGTTCTTTATATATTATAGATATTAAGTATATTATTAGCTGTAATATTTTTCCCCATTTTTTAGACTGTGTCTTCACCCTGACAATTATCTCCTTCAGTGTATAGAACTTCAAAATACTTAAAAAATAAATTAGCAAACATTTTTCATATATTAGTGACACACATCTAAATATTGTGTCAAAATGAAGTTAGCAGGCTAAATGACAACTAGGAGGCAAATCTCTGAGTCTGAAGGTCAGCCAGGGCAACAGTGAGACTGCCACAGAAGAAAATGTAATTAGCAACAGACTGTCTCACTGTCGGTGAGACCTACAAAAGGAAAGGTCACATGCTTTAGACCACATATTGATATGTTTGCAAATGTGTTAAAAACAATAGGTCTCAAAGATACCTTAATCTCTGTCAGCATATTAGCTGGTACAATTTTATTTTATAAATCTCAATGTTATTTTTTGAAAAATTAAAGTTTATTTTATGTGTATGGGTGTTCTGTACCACACACACATGACTGGTGCCGCTAGAGGCCAGAAGAGGGTGTTAGATTCCCTGGAGCTGGAGGTATAGATGGTTGTGAGCTGCCATGTGGGTGCTAGGAATTGACAAACATCCACCTGCCTCTGCCTCCAGTGCTGGGATTAAAGATTTGCCACCAAGTTTAACTTTAACACCCAAAGTTGAACCAATGTAAACAATGCACAACTTCACAAAAGAAACTTTATTTCTCTTCTCTGAATCTACTCTAAATGGTCTTTTCAATATCTCATCTAAGGACAATTCATATGCATAAAATAGCCAACCTCAGTTTTGTCTGAAGTCTCAGATACCATTTTAGTCTGAACAAAGGATCAGAAAGCTAGAATTAGAAGACCTCAACAATGAAGCTCCGACTGTCTTTGTCATCTGTCTTTCAGAACTCTTCGGTTATGAACTATTAGGATGATAAACTTATGCCACTTGAATATATTTTTCTTTTCTCAAGATTGCACTTTTGCCTTTTGTTTTCAGTACTAATAGAAATCAGAGAAAGGACAGTGCATGACTATTACTGCCAAACACATGACAAAGCCCAGGAACAGTAAATCAGTGACTTGTCCATGGTCCTACTATCAATAATGACAAACTCCAGACCCCGGACCTCACCTCATGCCCTTGTAGTGCACAAGACTGACTTAGGGATTTCACAGAATCCTTTAACTCTATGAAGCGACCCTTCTGTTTCTCTGTCTTCCAAGGCTCAGCTCACATCTTATCTCCCCAGCACCTCACCAATTTGTCCTTTTTTGTGCATTAGAAATCAGGCAGCAGAGTTTACACTTTCTTGTGTAAGTTCTCAGAGGGAAATGCTGTGCATGTGAAGGCTCTCAGCAAATATCTTAGCTGCCCGAGTACCCAAGCTCTTCCTGTGAGACAAGCTTAACATCTTTGAGCACTGTGACTCATTTTTAAATTTTATTGCTTCAAATGCTTCAAACTATGGGAAATCTTTGGTAAAAATAAAGACAATAAAATTTTCACAATAACTTTACACCAAGCATCGCACAACAGTGTTCTTCATTACACATGAAACACAGGAATGTTCAGAATCCTCAGTGAGGAGAGTAACTGTACAATATTCAGAGTTTGTCATTTAACAACAAAAGTGCTTTCATAAATATTTAAAATATTTCCTATGTTCTTAGCAGATATGAACATTTGTATTCAATCATCAAATTGAGCTTTAAAGTATTTATATCATATAAATAAAAACCATTAAATATCAGTTTATTTTTCTACTGTCTACCACAGCATCAATCTGCCTCCCTCTGATTCTGCTTATTTCACATAAAACTAGAGGGAGGTATGAAAATAAAAATCAGTATGGTTCTTGTCAGGCCCTCTGTGGAACAGAGGAAAATGTGTCATGTCTATTATTACACAGACATTTCTCTGGTGGTTGGTTTGTGCAGTCTCAGACTTGCCGAGCTCTGAATTGATCCAAGTGAGTCCTCAGCTCAGGACACAGTTCAGTCAGCAGCAGCTCCATCAGTACCTGTCCCGAGAACAAAAAGTAAAGGGACTGTGTGAGAGTTTACTCAAAATGTGTGCCTGAGAGAAAATCTGCTTTGAGTTCTAAGGTCATCCTCAGTAAATGAGTGATGCTCACAAATCTCAGACTACAGACTACACGAACTTGGTTTATTTCGTGCTCTATTAGACACATCAGCTGTCTGTGACATTTAACATTGGTGCTTTTATTTTATTTTATTAAATTGGTGGTTTTTGTTTGTTTGGTTGGTTGGTTTTTTTTTTTTTTTTTTTTTTGAGACAAGGTATCATGCAGCCCACACTGGCCTCTACCTCCTGAGTACTTGGGTTGTAGGCATGTTCACCCACCCCTGCCTCATATTGGGACCTCTAATCAGAAAAGGTTTCCTTTGCCTGAGTAACAAAAACTATGCAGCCAAGCAAAGAAGTCAGAGTCTACAGAAAACTGGGTGTGAGAAGAGGACTGCTGCGCCCTCTTCATGCTTTTTAATCACGAGGGGCAAACATGAATCAGAAAAGAGTGCAAGTAATAACAGTAATTGAGAATATGAAGGATTAAAGGTTATCCTGATATGTATACAGAAACACAGAATCCAGAGCAGAAAGAGCCCTCTGGGGCTTGCTTACTCACGTATAACAGGTGCTTATTGGCTCTTGTTTCTTGCAGTGCCTTGAATATTTTTATGATACCATGGCGAGCATTTTGCTGTCCAACAAGGCTCTGAAGTGTATCTGGGAAAAGGAAATTTTGCACATTTTGGTGCACTGCTGAGGATTGAATGTTGAAGGCTTGTGCAGGTTAGCTCAGTTTGTTACTTTGCTGCCATTACTGTCCTGTTGCCTGTGATAATAACTCTTGACAAGCGACAGAGGGTCAGAGGGCTTATTCTGGCCCCACCTTGAGGTCTAGTCCAACATGGAGAGGAAGTTAGGGCAGCAGGAGCCTGAGGAGACTGCTCACGCTGCATCCACAGCCAGGAAGCAGAGAGCAGCAGATAGATGCTGGTGCTCAGCTCACTTTCCCCTTCATACTCAGACAAGGATCCCACCCATGGAGGGGACCACTTACATGTAAAGTGGTTCCCCCATGGCAGTTAACCTAAGCCAGTTTATCTCTCCAAGGCACACAGAGGCTTGTCTCTTAGTGACTCTAGATCCTGTCATGAAGACAATATTAGCCATCATGCCAGGCAAGTGCTATGTCCTGAGATCTAAAAAAAAAAAATTAATTTTCTGTCCTCCAGTGATGTTGTACAACACACAATAAATAAAGCATGGAAGCCTAACTAATGTATCTAACTGGTGGTTCTCCTGAACATTTGAAAACAAAAATTATAGAATTCTTTTTATCAAGGGGCATCTATGAAGACTACAATTTTAGAATGTGCTACTACTTGTTTTAGTAATTAAAATAAATGCATTTTAAACACATTTCTGAAGTTTCTTGATAAATATTAAGCATTAAATGTTTTCTTCAGTGTCTTCTTGGAGGAAGATGGGAAGCAGTCTCCAGGGAGGCACAGCCACACCTCCGGAGTGCTAACATTCTCCTCAAGTCTCTCTTTCAGGCCAAGGCCTCACCTGGAATGTTTTCAAGTAGCTTTTGTTGTGCTCTCTGTTTCGTTTCCTGACTTTGTGCTTCACTTCTGATTCTAGTTGGTGACGCCAGTTTCCCATTTGGCCAAAAAGCATCCCGGAAAGCATTGATGTAGTAAACCATCATTTGCTCACTGAATATCCAGTTCACTGTATCCCGGATTTGTCTTTTAAGAGAAAGAAAATATTGCTTGGATGAAGTTTGTAAAAACTGTATACTCTATTCTCAGAAGGCATTTGCCAGTGGGTAGGTTAAGATATAGCCTGATCTGAATGTTTGCTGAATAAACTAATTATTTTTAAACCTTGGCTATGAAAGTTTATTGTTCACTTTGGCAAACAGGACGACTATTACTGAGATTCACATGTTCACATATTTTTATTTTTTTCTCTCTTTTTATTATTTGAGAATTTCATATACAGAAGTAATAGGTTTACATTTTTCAGTGGCACCCACTTTTCCAAATGTTTGCCTTCCAATTAGTATAGACATCAACAGAGATTATTACTCCCCTCATGCATTGATCATTTCTCTGTGAAGCCTTTAAATTGGAAACACAAGCCCACTTCCTAAGCCTGTTGTAAAGTGGTCTGGGAAACACCTCTTGGGCACCTGGAGTCCTGGAGGAGAACTGTATTTTTTTACTGGCCCCTTAGACTATAGAAGAGAGTCCTGGGAAAATACCCTGACCCATAGAAAGCACCTTGTGCTCAATGGCCAGGAGCAAGGACATTTTTAAAGATGCCACATTACCAGGTCAACTCCAAAGGGTCACGGGAACAAAACATGGGTTAGGATACTTGACCTGCAGTTATGCAGAAACGGCTTTTACCTAGTTAAGTCTTCTGTACAATCCTATCAATCCAACTTTAACCATTCCCTTGGCAATTAAAAAAGAGCCCAGAATTAGCTGTTAGGCTAAGAAAGGGGAAGGAGTGGAAAGGGAAAGAACCATCTTGGATTACTAGGCCCAGAAACACCTGAACACAAGCCCTGAACTAACATGAGCAGTAATCAGAAAGCTCTGTAAGAGCCCAAACATCTCAGTCAGATTTTTAAGAGTAAGAAAGGGTTTCAGGACTTCTCCATATGGATGTTCCAAGCCTAGCACTTTGTACACAATAATCAGTTAATGTTGGAGAAATGATTAAAATTCCGAGTCAAACTGCAATGTTAACTGTTTCAAAGTGAAAATTAAACAATCAAAGATTGAAATTCAAATCTAGACAACGAAAATAATAAGGACTTCTGTTTTAAAAGGTAACCGCCAACCTGCCTGTCTGCCTTCTTTAAAAAGCTCTCTACACCATTAACAACATACTTTGATTTCTGTAGTTTTGCTCTTGGTTAACTACTGGCACTCCATGAAGAAATTTCAATTTGTGACTGAATATTGGGCAATTCTTAGGAAAGAACAGCCCCTAAGAATTTTCTACCAGCCAAAAGCACTTGAAGCCTACCCAAGTATGTGAGACCACGGTTGCTTCCAGACAAGATGCTGCTGACAAGCGCTGCTGTTGGGTGCTATGATGTGTCATCCTCTGCAAGAGGCAGAAATAGCGTTGCCAGGTGCCCCACAACTCCCTGCCTGGCAGCCGGCCCAGCAGCACCAACAGCTGAAAGTAACCTACAAGAGGCTCGAAGGCTCCAGGCAAACACTGCCTGACTCCTCCTCCTCCTCCTGCGCAAGCACAGCTGTGCAGATCATGAGCAAGTGCCCAAGATGCTAGAGCATCATGAGAAGTACACATCATTTGCTGACTCTGACAAGGAAACACATTATGGGGCTCCAGTACAAGGGAAAAGAAGGTACCTGGAAATGTCTCTAAGGCCTGTCAGTACTAAGGAAGTTTTCCCAAGACATAAACAGTATGTTAAGTGGACTCTTTCTCTAATCAAAGGACACTGAGTTAACTATACAAGCCTTTGATGGACAATGTAACAGAAGTACATTTTTTCACTAGGAAAGCACATTCAGCATTGTATAAAAATACATTTATAGTATTCCCTATAAAACTATCACATTAACATCTTACCAATGTTCAACATCAGTAATTTGCTCAGAAAAACAATTTTTATCTCAAATCTTATTAATACCAAAAACTGATTTTATTTTTTTTAATTTTTAAACATTCACTCACATTTCTATTGTGCAGAAAATGCTAATGCTAATCTCTTAAAGATCTGTATTTTGGATAACTATGTAAAGGACTTGACATTGACAGTTGTAAATTCCAGGCACAAGGATCCTATGAAACAGGAGTCACAAGCCTACTCTACTCAACAGGATGCTGGTGACTCCAGAAAGCCATGCCGGCTCTGGGCTCAGTCTCTTCATAAGATGAGGTGTTACAAACAAACAAACAAAAAAACCTGCTTGTTCCTCTGCTCTTGCAATACCGATAGTTTCTTAGCAAGTAACACTGACCATGAGCTCTCACAGCAGATCCCAGAGCGTTCATGAACAGAGGCCAAAAGTGGAACACTTTATGAACACCTCAAAAATGTCCTGTACAAGATTACATGTAAATGGACACTGCAGTGCAGGTTAGAATCTACAAAGGGCTGTGGTATTACTGTATGACAACAGACACAGCCCTCCACCATGGATGTCCACATGTAAAGAAGACATTTTAATACTACTTCAACTCTAAAAGTGAAACTTGCCATCTAGTGAGTATCTTACTTTTATTGCGCCTTAGTCATAACCTGAGTCTCATTCTGTGACATGACAACAGAACACCCCAGGTATTCCATGATCCCAATGGAGCTTTTCCAGAACTCTCATCAGCCAGAATGCTGGGACTCTCACAAATGTGTGTCATCTATTTACCATGCATGCTGCAAGAGAAATTCAGAACTCTGCTTCCTCATCCAGCCTCAGAATTGTATCAGAAACAAAATATGAAAGAAGGATACTTTCCATTAAATCCATCAGTTGCCATATACCATATGGTAATTCACCATTCAGACTAAGGGTAACACAGGAATTCAAACATTAATTTTGTACAACTCACTTGTTGATGGTTCTTCCAAAAGTAACCTGAACGAGAGCAATTAATGTTCTTCGCACCCATTTAAACACTAAAATGTAAACCAGAAGGAAATATTTATCAGGAGACAGTACAAGCATCACAATTTCACAGCTGAATGAAGCACAGTCTGGCTATTTGATTCTGTCTGAAGTGAATCTCAGCATCAATTATGGGCTCGATGTCTAGAGACCAGGTATGATTAGCAATCACCTGCTCAGGAAGCTCGTGGCTAAGCTTCCGTGTTTCACTAAGCAAATGGAGAGATGACATTTAGGAGGATCTCCCCACACACACACCATACACGACTCTTTTTTTCTTCTGCCTACAGAATAGTTGAAATCATACTTTACTTCTTCTGTCCCTGGGCTTCTGATAGTATGCCTGGTCTCCACCACCAGACAGTGCAGTCACTGCTGTAGATTTCTGCTTCCAATTTTCTAAGAGCTCTCAATGAGAAATGTCTGTATTCCAATATTACCAGACATCAGCAGATGTGAATTAAGTGAGTCTAACTGATCCCCTCTGAGGACGCTAGGCTGCTCAGTACTGGGTACTTTGATCTTATGTGCTGAGGCAAGATAAGAAAACTGTGGAGACCAGGACTTTAAATACCATGTGGATTCTTTTCCTGTAACACCTTCCAGAACAGCGAGGCAGCCAGCATACCCTTGCTGAGCCTCAGACTCCTCAACTGGAAAAGCATGAGATTGAAGTGGGCTTGTATTCCTCCATCCCTAAGGGGTTTTCTGCCCAGCACACCTTTTATTATTACCACAGGGACATTTTATAGGTGTAGAATACCAATGTAAACAAAGGAAAAAAAACTGGTGATGTTTTTATGTTCATAAATTTGAATATATACCATTTTTCTAAATGTATATTTTCCTCTCTAGCCTCTAAAATGTTTGGCTAATAAGACAGGAAGAAGTGAAAAATTCAGACTTGGCAACAATAGGACCAAAGGTTCAAGCCATCTGCACCCTGTAGAGAAAGTTAAAAGCAATAAATTCTCAAAGACCCTTTCCTAAGGACAATCACACAAGAGGCCAGGCACTAAACCAAATATCAAAGGGCATTCCTAACTAACTTATGAATGATTCTCAGGGCCTAGTTAAAAAACTAACACATAGACATACACCCAAAATGGAAGTCAAGCCATGGGTTCAGAGCCGTGCCTCAGCAATGCCTGGACCTTCTGTGTGACACTTTCTGGGATAGCACCAAGTATGTGTTTATTTTAGGCTGGCCTTTAGGCTAGAATGAACATTTTTATTCATGATGATAACTCTGCTTGGCCTTTCTAGGTCAGGAGAGAGGCAGTTCACAGCCAGCAGGTCTGCCCACAAATAGAACCCTAGGAAGAATGCCTGACAGCTGAGGGTTTGAAATAAAAACGTGCCGTACGGGTCCTTCTGTGTTCTGAACACAGATGGACCAAACCATTTCGCTCAATTCTCTTCCATCCCAGTATCTTTTTCCTGTCCCTCCTTGGGTCCCAAGCTCCCACCAGCCCAAATGGCCCCTTGACTCCTTTTAAAGTCTTATTTGTTCAAAGCACAGAGGCAGCTGCAGCCACCTGAGGGGCCTGCTGACGGCAAATGCATCATGTCTCATTATCAAGGTTGTTCTATTTATTCCTCTCGGAAATGTCACAGACAAAACCAAACACACATTCAGTGGAGGATGAGCAGGCTAAAATGCCAGCGTGTGGAGTCCTACAAAGGCTGTGACTGGCTCTGACACATTCACAGTGTGTTTCATCTCTGAGTTTAAGGAAAAGAACACACAGATGCTACTAGATACAATGCTGCACTCTCTTTGTCCCACATCTGTGGGACATGGGAAGACGCACAGATCTGTGGGCAAGATTTCATTAAAGAAAAGAGAGGCTGAGTGGAATACTATTGTTTCTGGCTAGGCTGAATCAAGTTGAAGATCAGTGACTATCTTAAAAGAATCTAGAATACAACAAAGCTATAAATTTTTCATCTGAAAGAGTTTTAGATGCTATATTTATTTCATCTGAAAGAGTTTTAGATGCTATATTTATTTCATCTGAAAGAGTTTTAGATGCTATAATATTTAGATGCTATTTTATGACGAGCATTTCTTAAATAATTTAACTAGCTTCCATTTCTAAAGTTTATTTTAGCTCTAACTTTAGTTATTGAAATTATTCTACACTTAACCTTCATAATATATATATATACATATCCCTATATCTACAACACTACCTGGCATCATAATTTCACCTTTAATAACAGGCTATGCAAATGATATTTTTGGAATAACTTTTGGTAATGAGACAATGAAGCTACAGTGAGTCACATGAAGAGTTCAGAGCATTCTCTCTTGTTTAATTCAGAGGAGCCCAATGCTGAATAAGCCAGGAAGCCCAGACTCAGGAATACAGAAATTCTCTGTCCAAAGGCTGCCATTAGCACCAAGCATGCAGTGCACCCCTGTGGTATCTTCACAGTGGCTGGCACTTTAGAGTACTTGTTGGATGAATGAGTACTCATGAGGCACAGACACATTAAATACATGCAGGAATAGAACAATGGTAAACAAGATCTCTATCAAAGAGACTTACTTCCTCGAAGTTCAAAGATTTCCCCGATCAGCATGAAACATGGCTCAGCCAAGGAATCCTTCTTCCCATCCACATCATCACCATAATCTGACAGGTCACTGTCTTCTTCCAGTTCCTCCTGGGGTATAAGCAACACCACAGCAAGTGGCCAGTTACCCAGAAACATGCAGTAGAACGATACAGAGATGACTTTCTTTTTCAAGTACAGACTTCGAGCCCTCCACTCATACTCTATCACCTGACTTTTAAACAAAGATCTACCCATTTTCAACTTGGAGGACAGACTGCTTCTACCCTCAGAGAATAGCCCAACTCTATAGCCAGATTCAAATTCAACCTTGAAAAAGTTAGCTGCTTAAGCATTCTAGAGCGGGACTGCTCACCTCCTGATGGGAGAAGAAGTCTCGAGGAAGCTTTTCCAGAAAGGAAGATAAGGAAAAGGAGGCTTTTTTCCCCTGTCCATCAATAACCTTGAGGTAGTCAGGAGACGGGCTCAAAAAGGCATAAAGGGCTTCACTCTGACACAGTCTTTCATCTGAAAGCAGGTTCTACGGGAAAAGGAAATTATTATATCTACACAGAAAATTATCTGGGCTGCTGGCAGCTATGGCAGAACCAACTATGTTATGACCTCACTTTCACCATAATTCTAAACAGGCAAAAAAAAAAATAAATAAATAAGGCTGCCCTTTTCCTCAGAAATAAATTATGTAATAATACTTGTCAGTGGTCTCCAGTGCAAAAGAGACAGTGTCCAAGAACTCAGGCGCAGGCGGAGGGAAGGAGGGGGTTGTATGCAGGCCTTGGTACTGCTTGATGACCTAATAATTCTTATTCTGTAGATCACTCAAGGTCTCCAGGGCTACTGCTTTTCAAAGACAACTTTACCCATCTGCATTTGACCAATTTAAAATTTGCATACTACACATGGCTACCACAAAAGGCCCCTTTATGACTATGTTCAGATATGGTAGCCTTGCCTAGAGGAAGACTGTCACCTCTTTCAACAGAGTGATTGCTTACTTATATAATTATATAACTATTCACTGGTCCCTAAGCTCTGAAGCCCTAGAGTTCTGACCATACTTATCTGGCCTACAAGAAAGAACACAACAGAAACCAAAGGGGTTTTTTTGCTTTGTTTTTTGGGACAGAGTCTTACTATGTAGCCCTGGCTGGCCTGAAACTCACTAAATAGACCAGACTGGACTTGAACTCATAGAAACCCATATGCCTTCTTCTTCCATGTGCTGGGATTAAATGTGTACACCAACCCACCTTACATAAATCAAGTTTATGAGTGAGCTGTGTGGCTACAATACAGATTAGCAACATGATGGCAAACATGTTTTGTATCCAGTGTCATAAGAGAATGGCTTTAGAAGTAAATAAATCAAAGGAAACCACCACCACTGTATAATGATGCACAGGAGACAGTCATCTCTGGGGAAGGTACAGAGGTGGGGAGACATCTGTGTGGTGCTGATAATGCAAACTGGGGGTGCCTTGAGAAAAAAAGGCAAACTAGCAAGTTCCTGGGATGGTGACAGTTTCCCTCCAAATAGCTAACCTCACCCTTCCATCCAAAACATCCCATTTGCTTACCTGTAAAAACTTATTTAACTGATTCTTTGACTTTTCCAGAAACTTGTGATCTATAGATTTGAAAGGCAGCTTACTGAGAGAAGGCAACTGGACTTTTTTTAAAGAAGGGACACACTGTGGGTGGAAAAGATTAGAAAATGTTACTCTTTTGAAACTACTGGAAGATGTGTCTCTAACTTCTTGAGGGGCGGGGTGGGGTGGGGAACACATGAAACATAGGTTGTAGTGCGAGTAACTGCTTTTCAAAGGAAAGCATAGACTAAGACTAAGTACATTATTAACAATAAAATCATAATAACAGACCTCCTTTTGTGGGGAGAGACCTACATTCCATCAGACCATGCTGGATATATAGTGTGTGTCATTTCATTCTTTTTTTTTTTTTTTTTTAAACTTTGCCTTTTTTTTTTTTTTTTTTTTTATTTGCCTTGATGTTTTGCCTGGAACTGGAACTACAGACAGTTGTGAGCTGCCATGTGGGTGCTGGGAATCGAACCCGGGTCCTCTGGAAGAGCAGACGGTGCTCTTAACCACTGAACCATCTCTCCAGCCCCGTCATTTCATTCTTATAACAACTCTCCAAAGTTTTAGAGAAGCAGACAGACAGTGGCATTGGAAATGCGCTTCCACTGCTTACATATGTCACAGGAGAGGGTCCTCAGGACAGTGAGCTCACAGGAGCAAGTGGAGAGGGAAAAACAAGTGTCCAACCATCAGTCACAAAGCCACATGCGGATGTTATACACTTTCATTGCAATAGCATACTTCTTCAGTATAATTACTTTTTTATGGTTTAAGAACATTTAGTTTGCAAGTACATTTTATGACAAAATTAATTTTTCTCTTGTGTCTTTGTTAATAAGCTAAACTGATACTTAGCTTTAGTTTTATAAGACTTGTCACACAGAAAACAATAAGCTTCCATAGAACTAGTTTTACCCAATAACTATTGGAAGAATTTATTCTTCTACTGACTGAGATAAATGTCTTGTTTTCCATACTCATGGAGTAACCATAGTCAAAGTGAGAAATGCTGTAGCATGCGTGACACTCCATTTTGGCTGCCGTTCTTTAAAAAGCACTTGAAAAGTTAAGTTCAGAAAGTCCTTAATTAAGAAAGTTAGAAATCAGATTTCTGCTATACTCATGGACTAGAGCCTAGCATAACCATCACCAGAGAGGCTTTATCTACCAACTGATAGGAGCAGATGCAAAGACCCACAGCCAAACATTAGGTAGAGTTCAGGAAGAAGAAGGCAAGGAAGGATTTTAAGAGCCAACAGGGTCAACATAACATACACACACACACACACACACACACACACACACACACACACACACACACACACACACACACACGGCCCACATAATCAACTAACTGTAGCTCATAGATGGCTCACAGAGACTCTGACAATCAGGGAGCTGCCTGGGTCTGACCTAGGTCCTCTCTCTGCACATGTCATGACTGTGCAGCTTGGTGTCCCTATGGGACTCCTGACAGTGGGTGTCACAGGGGGCTGTCTCTGACTCCTTAGCCTGCTCCTGGGATCCTTTTCATCCTACTGAGTTGTCCTGCCACATGAGGGGATGTGGAAAGGGAAGAAGGAGGGGTGGATCTGGGGAAAGGAGATAAGGGAGGGAGGGACTGGGAGGAGGGGAGAGGGGGAACAGCAGTTGAGATGCAATATGTGGGAGAAAACTAACTAACTAACTAACTAACTAACTAACTTACATTTAAACAAGTGTTGGAAATCAGCCCAGGAGACAAAGTTAAAGGAAACAAATGTCTTTTGCTGGCAAAAGAGAACTCTGAGAAGTAACCAGGGCTTTCCCAGTGTTTTCATTCTCAGCAAAAAACAATGACCTGAAATTCAGACTGAAATGGCTGCAGAGGTTTTCACTGCGGTGATTAAAGGAACTTGTCTTCTGTAGAAAGTGAAATCCCCTCTAGAGGAAAGATGGGTAGAAGAACTCACTGGTTTTAGCCCTACCTGGCCACTCTGCACACCCTGAATCAAGTAAGCAATAAAGTCAGTGTCCTAGGCCAGCAAATTCAGAGACTCACCCAGACTGATGGCTTCTAAACCTTTTTGACTAAAACTCACAACAGAAAATATATGCTATTCTACAGCCATGATGTACATTTATAATATCTGCATCTACATGATACATGCTGGGTGTGTAAATAAAAGTGAAACAGTGTTCATTACTACTAACTGAGACACACCATGGACCACATATCCTTGTACTTGCTGTGTGGTGTTTACTCTCTCAATCCTCGCAAACAGGAAATGGTGGGTCTGGGATGGGATGGCAGGTCTGCTCTCTGGCTCTGGGTATTTCTAAGCACTCACTCTGCTGACTCCTAGAGTACATGGAATGACATCCTACACACTTTTCCCTTCTAAACCTAACACACAAGCTGACCTCATGACCCCTTAAGGGTTACAGCTAACAGCTTCAAATCCACTGGACCTAGATCCCTGGTCGCTTACATGTTTGTGTTCTACAGCCACTTGTAAGGAAAACCAGAGCATCTGTCCTAAAAGATTTGGAGTAGACTGGAGTGTTTGATCTATGAGTGATTTCCAAATGTCAGCCTGCCAACAGCAGCATCGACAGCAAGCACAAAGAGAAACCCATTGTCCTCTGTGAATGGCATGAGCTCACCAAAGTCTTCATGCTCAGAGATTCTACAGTCCTGTGTTCATGAGTCCGTTATAAGCATATTCATACCTCACTAAGTTTCCGATGTAAATTCTGAAACTCGCTGAGCCTTCTTGGGACGGTCCAGTTCTTAGTCTCAGCTCCTCCGGCTTCGTGCAGGTTTACCCTGACAAAGTAACAAGGCATCTGCTCCCCGTTCTCTTCTGCCACCTTCAAAACAGAACAAAACACCCATAAAACTAAATCATGATAAGCAGACACTATAAGAGAATTTTAGTGATACGCCCCCACCACCAACACACATGATTACCCTTTCTCTGGTGTCCCCTTTGTGGTACACTCAATAAACCCTGGGGACAGATCTTACTCAGGCAATTAGATCATGTTATACAACACAGTACATCATAAAATTGGGGAAATTATTGGAACAGATCTAAGTCATAAGAAGTTTTTTTTTTTTTCTGTCACAAATAGAAAATGAAGGCAGAACAGGCAGAGGAGAACATACTTCCTGTCTGCCTACCTAGAGGTAAACAACATTTTGAATGCTGAGCTCCCTGGACCTAGGCTGTCAAGCTGCTGAGATAATGGCGGAAAGAAGTGTGGATAAGAATAATTAGAACAAGGGAAAGAAACAAAACATTGCTGCCACTGTGCTCGCTCACTGCCTTGTGTGCAGGGTGGCCTGACTAGTTGACTCCAGCTTCCCCCGATTTGGGAAGGACATGGGCAGTGACCGTGCAGTAAGTGCCTGTGAACTCCTTCCTCCTAGTGGGGATATTGAACAGTGAAGTGAGAGGGGATAGAGCAGGAAACAAGAAAGCTAATCAGTGAAAACAATCACAGTACGTTATATACCTGTAGGAAAACATAATAAATATGGCACATACTGATAAAATAAATGGGTAAGAGAAGGGATAAAGCATATCCTTCAAGCCTCTTGAAAAAAAAAAAAAAAACCAAAAAAAGCAAGAGGAAAATTTTTCATTATTAAAGATCTCAGAGTTTCTGAGATCTAACTTACCAAACTGGAACAATAAAACATATTTATATTTTTTCATTTCTTATTATCTCCAACTTTCTAGAAATACTTTCCATTTTAAATCAGTCATAAGAGAAAAAATAATTAATCCAAGGGCATTAACCATTCCTATCTCAAGCTTACAATTCAATGAACAAAAGCAATTAAAGGTAGAGTGAGATCAGGTCTACACCGGGAAGTCCTGGAAGGTTCCCACTCCCGCAGGGCATACCAGAGTGAAAACAGAGGGAGAGGAGGGTAGTGGACAATGGCGGGTGATACCTCTGCACTGCTGATGCTTGCTTTCCACAGGCCCAGGTTCTCACACCACCAATCCGTTCTTGCCATGTGTAGTTGAAGATCTGTGTATTCTTTCTCTATTAGAAGAATTTCATCCTTCAACTTGGAAATAATCTACCATAAGAAAAACAACCTGGGAGTTATGAAAACAGTTCAAGGGCCCTGCTAGTCTGCAGAGAAGCACCATACAAGGTCAATACACAAAATAGCTGAGCCTCTACACATGTACTAATGATGCATGATCCAAACAGAAACAGTTCCACTTAAAACAGCACCTGAAAAAGTAAGATTCTCAGGTATTAGCCAAGAAAATAAAACAGTTCTATAATGAAAACTATAAAACACCAATAAAATTATTTGAAATGACAAATATTTGTAAAGAGATGCTACGTTCATGACCTGGAAGACTTAGTACTATTGCAATAACAACAATATCACCCAATGCAACCCATACATGTAATATAATCACTATCATAATCTCAATGGCAAAAATACAAATACTCATTTTTAAGTTCACATTGGCATTTCAAGAAACCCTTCAAGCTCCCAAAATTTTGAAAAGTAAGAACAAAGAGTACTCACACTTCCAAACTCATAAAACTAGAGTGTTTAGAACATGTGGTCATATGACTTTCAATAAGGGGCCAAGAACCTTTCAACAAATAGCACTAGGAAGCTGGAGAAGTCCACATCAAAGAATGGAGGTGGAGCCCAACAATGAACTAGGAGTGGACCAGAGACAAAGGCCCAACAACTACAACATAAACCAGAGGAAAGCAGGGGCAATGTGGGATGCTGCTGGATTTAGCTGACATTTCTTGGTATGACACCAAAGGTGCAGGCAACAAAATGGGAAGAAAAAAAAAAGGAGGACATCTTTAATTTCTTCTCAAAAAACTGTGCATTGAGGAACCCTACCCAAACAGTGAAGACGTCAAGACAGAACGAGAGAAAGTACTTATCATATGACATACTGGATAAAGCTTCAATGGTAGGGACACAAATAAAATGTCTGAAATTCATTAACAACACCAAACAATCTAATTTAAGAATAGAGAAAAGGGTCCTGGAGAGATGGCTCAGTGGTTAAGAGTACTGGCTGTTCTTCCTAGAGGATCTGGGTTCAATTCCCAGCATCCACATGGCAGCTCACAACTGTCTGTAACTCCAGTGTCAGGGAGTCTGACACCTTCACACCAATGCACACAAAATAAAGTTAAACAGATCTTTAAAAAAAGAAAAAAAAAACAAATAAGGAAAGGATCTGCATACACTTTTTTTTTCAAAGAAAATTCATGAATGGCTAATAGGCACATGAAAACATGGCCAGAGACACTAATAAGTAGGAAAATGCAGGTCAAGACTACAGTGAGGTCCCCTTTGCTGGGATGATTACTATCAAAAGATAAAAGAAAGGAAGAATAAAGGGTAGAGACTAGAACCTCCTGTGTTTAGAAATGGCACAAAAGCTGGAAAATGATATGGTTGTTCCTCCAAAAATGAAAGAGTCACCAGAGTGCCCTGCAAATATACTTCTGGGTATGTATCTAAAAGAACTGAAAACAGGATTTTGAAGTGATTTCTGTATACTAATGTTCACAGCAGCATTACTTATAACAGCCAAAGGCAGAAGGAGGAATAGATGAACAAAATACACCTATTGCGTCTTAAATGCCATACCTGCCCTCTCCGTGGAAATCCCATCTTTCCTAAGACATGCCACAGGCTTATGTTTACAGACAGCAGCTTCCTCTGAAAAGTCCTCCCAGCTTCCCCTCAGAAGGCTCTGAGAAGATGGCTGTGTCCATGCTCCTGCCCTCAGTATTACCATCAGTAGACCTTGCCTTTTCTTTTCAGAGCCAGCATGTATGACCTTTCGGGCTGGAGGCACTCTTCTACTGATTTTGTATGTGTGTGTGGAGGCCAGAAGCTGACATCAGATATCTTCTTCAATTACTTCCCAACTTAGTTTGTGAGAAAGGGTCTTTCATTGAACCCGTAGCTCACTGTTTCATTTTGTGCAGCCTGGGGAGCCAGAGAGCTCCGAGGATATCTACCTGTACCTATCTGCAATCCCCAGCACTGGGTGACAGATGCCCATTGTCATGCTTAGCTCTTTACATGGGGATTGGGGATTTGTACCTAGGTCCTAACGCCTGTGTAGCAAACAATGCCTGAGCCATTTTGTCAGTCCTCTTTATCCTGGCTTTTCACAGCAGACCTCCACCCATTTACTCCCAGCTTCTATGAAGACTCCTCCCAGTTAATGACTTATTCGCAGTAACAACCTAGAGTTTGCTTCAGAATCAACATTTCTCTACAAAAATAAAGTAAAACCTGGGTTAGCTTTACATGCAACAGTTAATGCTACTTTTGGTTAAGAGATCTGAAGGGCAGTGTTAAGCTAAGGCCCAAGTGAGAACACCACTATTACAGGCACAGGAAATGTTGATTCCTATTTAACTCAGAAGGAAAAAAAAATCATCTTGGGAAAGGTTTGGGGGGTATCTGTTAATTGCTAGATTACCTAAGTCTTTTCAACATCAATCTTTATAAATAAATAAATAAATAAATAAATAAATAAATAAATAAATAAATAAATACAAACATGACCGTTAGACATATTTTATATATTTTTTATCTTCTAGTCTGAATGACTTCAAAGGCAGATGAGTCTCCTCCTGGAGCCCCAGCCATGAGCACAACTGTGAGAAGTAGAGGGCCCCTGCACAGCCCAGAGACAATTTGACTCACCAGGAAGTGAGGACTGCCCCAGCTGGGCTCAGAGATTAGTGTTCAAATGAAGCTATCACAACACTAGAGCCTCCAGACCGCTTGAGAATCCCTTCATGTAATTACGGCTAGAATGCTTAGCCCATGACCATTTGAAATCCTTTCAGGAAAGGCTGGAGAATGTCTCTCAGCCAAATGATGACCCAAACAAAAACCTGATTCACTGAACAGTCTCCAACCCATCTTCAGATGGCTTCCTAGAAAGGCATCTTAATTTATAATGAGGTAAATCCAGAATACACACAACTGTTCTGGAGGGCCATGCCACACTGCAGATTGAATCTCCATTGGCCAGATGATTCTGTTAATCATGTCAAAGGTGTCATGGGCAAGCTACAGGGCCCCCATGTTCCATACACACTGACTGGGAAGAGCCACGCTGAGAGGAAATAAGTCTGTTCTTATGATGACTCTGGAAACCTGGTACTGGTTTCCTTCCCACTCACAACTCTAAAAAGGTGACACAGCTGACAGGCTCAACTCAGGGCTCTCTCCAGGGTCTGTCTTCAGAGAAAGCCTGCTGTCTGAGCACTGACTGGATTATAAATGAGTTAATATTTTAACTGCAGGTTGCTTGTATCACTTTGGTTTTCTGACAATATTGTTTCAGAAAATCATTTGAATAGTCATAAAGAAGCATTAAAGATGGAAACCCACTGTGGTTCATTAAAACTGTCTCACTAAAAGTTGCTTTCTTCAACACATTCAGGAAAGGCTGAGGAGACACAGATAGGAGACCAAGTCACACTACACTTTCCAAACCTTGTTGGATTCCAAAGACACATAAAAACAGAGCAAAAACAGGACCAATCTGTGAGCCGCTCTTTACATTAAAAAAAAAAAAAGTGTGCGTGTAGTATATATGTGTGCATGTGTACACTCAGGAATCTTCTTTAGGCTCTCCCCACCTTACTTTGAGAACCTGTGGTTCATCATTTTAGGCACACTGCCTGGTCACTGGGCTCCTAGGTTCTGCCTGTCTGTCATCAGTGCCACCTCGGCTTCCTCCAGCACCGTGCCTGCTTTCTACATGGGTGTCAATCAAGCACCTTATCCCCAAGGCCTAACCTATCCCCATTGTTTACATTTTTTAGAAATATTATTTATTTTTATTTTATGTATACAGGTATTGTTTTGTCAGCATGTATATCTGTGCACCACATGTACCACATACACCTCAGGGGCCAGAGGGCATCAAATCCTCTGGAACTGGAGTTAAAGGTGGTTGTTAGCTGCCATATGGGTTGTGGGAACCAAGTGCTCTTACCCACGGGGTCATTTTTCCAGCCCCAAGTTGTTTATATATTTTATCATTTAAGTTAACTTTTGAAGACGTATTTATTTTGGTTTTCATGTATGAGTGCTTGCCTGCATGTGTGTCTGTGCATTGTCTGAGTGTCTGCTGTCTGCTGAGGAAAGACAAGGGTGTCAGATACCTTGGCACTAGGGTTACAGACAGTTGTGAGCTGCCGTTTGGGTGCTGGAAACTGAACCCAGGTCTCTGCAAGAGCAGCCAGTGCTCTTCACTGCTGAGCCATCTCTTCATTCTCTAGAATTCTGCAGAAAAGCATTACTAATGCCTTTCCCCTTCCCCAGCAAAGAGAAGAATCAAATTCTTGGGAACCAGTTTAACAGGTGTTCAGAATTGCAATGAAGAGGGAAATATCTAACATTTTCAAACTTTTAGTCCTTCCTCTAGGTTGTGCCAGTACAACCTGACAAGGAAACCCGCTCATGGCCACCATTCTGAAGGAAGCTGACAGTTCTCAGCATAAAGGAAAACTATTTATCAACGATGACAAACTTTCAGAGACAACCTTGAAAGCAAGACAGTTACCTTCTTATCAGGTTTTGGTGCATTTTGAATAGAACTTAGAGCTTGCCTTTTATATTCAAGTTTCTCACTTAGCTCTCGCAGTTTGTTTACAGCAAAGCTGGCTTGATCATTAATTCCACTGGTGCCTTCTATGGCTTCCTCACCAGCCTCACTTCCTGAACCCTGGTGGGAAAACAGTAAGCCAGCATGTCTTAGAATGACAAAAATGACAAGGTACAGGATTTACCCATTGCATAATTCTGTCCCCAAATACCAGGTTCCCTTGAAGGGAAGAAGACTGCAGAGGAACCTTCAGAGTGCTTTCTGTCCTTCCTCAGCAAAGAGAAGAATCAAATCATTTGGAGCCAATGTAATGGGTGTTCAGAATGCAGAAAAGGAAATCTAACAGCCAAGCAGAGGAATCTGTGGGGCAAGGGGAAGCAACTATCGTGTCTGCCATCAGTTCAATTAGGACATTCTCTCTTCCATCTCTGCAGAAAACAGGGATCACCCTCCCCAGTCTTCCAATGGTATTAAGAAATACTTCAAAATAAAATGTCCATATTTAACAAACTCCGTGCATTTTTGTATATTTTTTATTTTGTTTTGCTTTATTACTTTGCTTTTGTTTCCATCTTATTAGACTTTTGCCTGTTTGTTGTGATTCTCATTTTTGTGGGTTTTTTTTTCCTGCTTTCTGTTGTATTGTTTCGGGGAAGCAGGGAGACACTGACACCATAGAATTAAAGCTGTGTGCGAGGTGGTTGGAAGATCTGGGGGAGAGGGAAAAACATAATCAAGATATGGTGTATAAAAACTTATAAATGTTCAATCCGTACAACTAGCAGTGTTTCAGCGTGCGCTTTGTCTGGTATTGCTCTTGGAAATGTATTGTGCAAAGCAACATATATTTTACAGGTAAACAGCATTTTCAGTGTGATTTGGGAAGGCCTTGGCTATCAAACGCCAGATGACATAGTTTCTGTCTGTGGACACTGCAGGAAACTAACTGCTTTCTGTCTTCCCATCTTTTCTCCTTAACTTTCTCCCAGATTGTTTCCTTATGGTCTTTAATTAATTGTAGCAAGCAGCAAATTAAATGAAAGTACTGATAATTCCAAATAAACAAGCTGTTTTCATTTTCAGATGTTCTTAATTGTTAAATATACATATATACATTATGACAAAATCCTATAACTTCTCCTAAGTACTTAGTCTTTGATGAGAAGCCATGCCACACACGGGAGGAGGTTACAGTTAACCGTAATTCCTCTAGGTGTACTGTGTGCTGCCAAGGAAATAACTAACTCTCTCAGGTCACTGGTGCTGCTGCACCTGCTGTGGGGCGCTCTCTCTCTCTCGCTCTCTCTCTCTCTCTTATTAAGACAGTAGCCAGCACAGGGAGTGAGTGAGGTGACAGAGGCTCACCAGGTCATCCTTGTCGGAAGTCTGAAGGGAGTCATGTCTCTCTTCCTCTTTTGTCAGCAGCTTCTCGTACAGGTCGCTGACGATGAATGAGGGGTAATACCTATCCCTCAGCACCTCATACACATCTGCTTGGATTTTGCTGAACACCTCAATACCTTTGTTTCCTACAAGACACTGCTGGATTTCTTTGTAAAGTGACTTTTCCACAGGTATTTCTTTGCTTTCCACAAAGAAATTCTGATAAATTTCACCAACTAATTGTGGAATTTCATTCTGAAAAGAGAGGAAGATGAACAGAGAGAGAGAGAGAAGTGTTTAAAAGGAGTTATCTCTGACAGAAATGATTTCCCACTAAATTCCCTACATGTTAAAGCTAGAAGGACAGTATCTAGATGTACCCTGGAACTGTAAACTCGGGGTGTTACCCTTATGTATTCACATGGAGGGTCCAGGGGAAGTATCAGACCTTGAAATAAAACCACCACTTACTTTAAGATAAATACTTAGTTAATATTTGCAAAATGCTAGAGGAAAATAAGTTAAGAAAAAGACTGGATTTCCTATTGTAACAGATCCTCAACTTCACAGAGATGTGACTTATGAAGTAAAGTCTTACCGACTTTTATCTGATGTAATAAAGAGAGGTGCTCACATTGCTAACATGAAAAGAAATTCTCAGCCCAGCAAGAAGCCAATTGAGTAACCACAGATAAAAATCATAGATGGAAAAACTCCACTGTCACCGAGCCACAAGGGACAGCCCAGTCCTGAGAGGCACACTGGGGTCACTGCTGCACTACTGTAGAAGTACAAAGCTCTCTTCCCATGTACATGATCTTCATTTTGCTTCTGGGGGCTCCCTCGACTCTAGGAGGACTATACAAACTTCTAAACAGCCATAAAGAGACATAACTAATCAACAGGGCTCATTTTTCTGGCTGTTAGATCGAATTACAGCTACTTTCAAGAAGCTATCATACTTTTATTTCATTGACAATTTTCCAATTACAGTCAGTAGTTTGGGAAAACTCTACAATTATCTTTTGAGTGTGGCCAAAAGTTACCTGGAGTCAAAGCTAGTGACTATACTGAGTAACTCGTGGTAATTTGTGCCTTGTGAATCAGCAATGAAAAGTAGTCCTGAGATTTTAAAATACCACAAGACTAAACTTAGCTGCTTAGTTCAGTATGTGATATATCAGGTACTTAATTTGGTTTTTATTCTAGCAACATTCATATGCAAATGAAATTAAATGATATTTGCACTTATGTTAATGAATCACTCAAATGCTATATGCTAATATAATATATATAGTACATGTGAGTTAGATATATTTACCTATACAAAGAATTACAGACATCTTTTAATTCTAAAATATGTATTAAGAACTTACTAATTATAATGCATAATCTATTGGGTTCTTTGCTTTGAGAGGCATTTGAAACCAAAACTGTTTTTGTTCCTTTGTTCAATCATATTCTATGTAAAATAAAGGAAAAGAACTACTGTAAAAAGTATACATCACAAATAGAATAGAAAGCATGAAATCTGCACATGGTAATGAAATATACAATGATAGAGCAAGTTTATGAGGCCGAGGTGACAGTGGTAAGTCCTAGTCTTTTGTAAGAGCAACATGGATGGATATATATACTTGCTGTGCATTAAAATAATAAGATCTAACCTCCTGGCATACTTGCAAATATTGCCCCTTGGCTATTCAGTCAAAAACATCTATAAAACTACAGTGCAATTTTACTTGCCATAATGGGCTAAAATATAATATGACATAAAATGCTTATTTAATAAATACTTATTCTGACCTGGGCATGGCAGTACACACCTTTAAGCCCAGCACACAGGAAGCAGAGATAGGTAGATCTCTGTGAGTTCAAGACCAGCCTTGTTTATAAAGATAAAGTTCCAGTATAGTCAAGGCTACACAAAAAAACCCTGTGTCAAAAAAACCCCAAAATAACAAATCCTAAAGCATCATTGTGTTGGTGACATCTTGTCTAGCATGCAAGCTTTTATTAGCTAATGATAAATATTCCTTAAAGGGTCAGTATACTACCTTGTTAGCATTCTTCAGGTATTCCACTGACTCCCAAAAGCCAATCAGAGTCTGCTTGTCCATCCGCTTCATGTATATTCCAAAGCGCTCTCGGTAGAAAGAATTGCTCATAATATCTTCAAACTGAAGAATCTTTTAAGAGAATATAAGAAAGTGTGATGGTTCAAATGAAAATGGCCCTCAAAGGCCCATAGGGAATGGCACTATTTAGAAGGCATGGCCCTGTTGGAATAGGTGTAGCCTTGATGGAGGAAGTATGTCACTGGAGGTGGGCTTTGGGACCTCAGATGCTCAAGTCAGGCCCAGTGTCAGTCTCTCTTTCTGCTTCCTGTGGATCTGGATATAGAATTCTCAGCTACCTCTCCAGCACTATGTGTGCCTGAACGCTGCCGTGATTCCTGCCATCCATAATGACAATGGACTAAACCTCTGAACTGTGAGCTAGCCCTAATTAAATGTTTCCTTATAAGAGTTTTCATGTTTATAGAACTTTTCACAGCAATGAAAACCATAAGACAAAAAGATTTTCTAAAGATCAAATTTTAAATACCAGTATGCTTTTAACTCCTATACTCAGGGAAAAATACATTTTCAGGTCATAGATAAAGTAAGGCAAAATACCTGATAAGATGAAACAGCTTCCAGGTTTCTAAATTTTAAATTCAGATGACTAAATATTCAAAATGCATATATTAAAAAAATCAAAAGTTTTCTATTAAACATTTACTTATTCAACAAAAATTTATTTGCCATCTACTTGATATCAGGACACAGATAACAATTCTTGTTCTGATAGGATATACAATGATAAAAACAATAAACAAGTGACAGAAATGTATAAAAACTAAAGTTCTGAAGTCTAACAGTGCGGCATTTGTACTTCCTATCATATTTCATATAGTTGAGGAAAAATATAAATAAATTTATTTATCTTTTCACTTGTTTATAGTACCAAAGGCACTTATAGGGAGCTGCATTGTACCACACCCTAAAGGTGGCACTGGTTTCCTCCTTTCACCTTCCTGATGGGATGGTAAATGCTCTCGGGAGTAAACAACTCCTTATTGGCTGTAGGCAAGGATGGTGGCTTGCTTCCGGCACCTCGGGACCTATGGGCGATGTCCACATGGCTTACCGGGATTGGAGGCCCAGAGGGTATGTAGCCACGAGCGGACTTCCCCCCGGGGTCGTTGGTCGTTCGTCTAAGAGTAAGTGAGTGGGTCGTTCGTGGTTCGTCTGAGAGTGTGAGTGAGAGTGAGTAAGTGAGAGAATGAGCGAGTGAGTGAAAGACAAGAAGATATCTGAAAGGCCCAAATAAACTGCAGAGAGAAGGATCCGGTGTTGTGTCTTCCTTGTGGGACGAGGCTGCACGTGACAGGCACTAACAAATCTTATGTAAATATCATTTTAATTGGCTCCTAAAATCCTACTGTATTGGTTACCAAATCAGTTCTATTACTCTTATTTATTATTTTTCACATTCACAGAAAAAGAGAATACTGAATATCTGAAGATATAGTAGGAACAACCATAAACAGGGATCGCTGTAATAGGAGGAAGCAGATGACTCCATAATGATTGATGACTCAATTAGGAGAAATGCCACAAATTAATTTAGAAGGCATTTCAGACCAATATTCTTAGTCTAAATCAGTAATAGAATTAACATTTAATTCAATTAGTTAGAAACTTATATTTTTAAATTCTTAAAAATTAGCATGGTGTGCAAATATTTTAAAATATCACCATTAACATGTTGAACATCTAAAAATCACACACACAAAGTCAATACTCCCTCAACCTTCCTCCCCTCGGCAGCCCTTATTTAGTCTTCATTGAAGGCAGAAAGGAGGACATATTTTTAAAAAACAATTTTTTTTGGAAACTGATAAAAGAAAATGACATACTAAATATTCAAAGTGAAAATATTAAAAAATAACGATTCTCTATTATTCACGAAATCACTCAACAAAATTTTTCTGTTTTGTTTTGTTTTTTCAACATCTACTTTACATGTTTTTACCATTGACATCTACACCAGGAACAGAACCAGTTTCCCACAAAAGAATCTTGTCTATTGCAGATCATTTGAGGTTCGGCAGTTGGGGAATTCTGGGATATACTACCACCAGTGTTTACTTTGTATAAGCCCTATCAGGGAAGCACTGTGCTGCATGAATCCTCTCCATGTGCTGAAAGGAAGCGAAAGGAGTGCCTGCCTATGGACTTTGCCGGCCACAGAAGGACCTCAGCACAGGGTCCTGGACTCTGCTCAACAGTGTCCGTGCTGATTTACCCTGATGTGCCAGCCAGCCTCAAAGAAAAGGCCAGCCACTTATTGTCACTCATGTCCAAGCTTCATGTGTCTTAATTTTCTCTTCTTCCTTTACTTTTTCTGAAATCTTCAATCTTTCATTGGGGATCACTTGTATGTGTATGAGGCAGGGGAGGAGAGTGGGCCTTGAACAGAGCAGGACAAAGGTTTGTTTTCATGTGGCAATACAAACTTTTCAGTCCTGCCTCAGTGCTTTAGGATCTGTGGAATGACGATAATGACGATACTTCACGGAGATTCATGACAGCTGTTAGGAATCACAGTAATTAACAGGAACTAAGCAGGGGCTGGAGGGATGGCTCAGCGGTTAAGAGCACCGTCTGCTCTTCCAGAGGACCTGGGTTCGATTCCCAGCACCCACATGGCAGCTAACAACTGTCTGTAGTTCCAGTTCCAGGCAAACACCAAGGCAAATAAATAAGTAAATAAATAAAGTTTAAAAAAAAAAAAACAGGAACTAAGCAAATGAGTTTTTGAGAAAATAGATACTGGATATAAAAAGATATCAGTACATTAAAGAAAACTCCAAAGGTCATTTTCTAGGTAAGTAAATATGACTGACAGCATTGGCAGTGGATTAAGAATTCAACTAAAACTGGTATCAGGTTGGGGGCAACTCACATAGAAAAAGTACTTCATATGCACAACACGCAGTGTTTAACCTAAGATCTGGAAGGGGGAGGAAAGACAGACAGACAGAATCCGCGCCGTGCGTGCGTGCGTGCGTGCATGTGTGTAAGTGTGTTCATGTCCGTGTGCCTGTGCAGACCAGGAGGGATGATAGGTCTCTTCCTCGGTCCCCTCATGTTTTTCACATCAGGTTTGTCACTGAACCTGGAGCTCACCTGCATGGCTGGACTGGCTGAGCAGCTGCAGTCTGTCTGGCCCCTCCCCTAGGGTTCTGACCATAGGCAGATGCTACTGTGCTTATCTTTTCATATGTGTGCCAAGGATTCGAACTCTGAGTACTAAACTGACTGGGCCATCTCCCCAGCACCCTACTGTCCCCTTTATATAATTTTCCCTGTCTCCCTCCTCCATCCCAGTTCTTCCAGGTAGTACCTATAGAAGTGGATCCCTGGATCACTAATGTCGAGGCTCCTTTCTTTCCAGTACAAACATCACAGTGTGGATCTGTCCTAACTGACACTAACACATTGAGCTTTTGCTCTATTTAACAATTATTAATTTTCTGTATCATTTCATCTCACTGAAGCCTTGGACATTATTTCTATTTCCAGACATCTTGAAGTAACCTGGTGGTAATTCTTCTTGATCAGATTGGGGTTAGGTCACAGCACAAGTGCTCTCTCCATTCATGAAGATATCACAACAGCTCAAAACAAAATAGTTTTAACTCCAGCAAGGTGAACCAATCACCACTGGGGCTGTGTAGTGTTAGCTGAGCCTTCTAGCCTATGACCGGAGGAAACACTCTGACCCCAAGGATAAGCTCATACTATAAAAGTGCACTTCTCCTTTCCCATTTACAAAGAGTGAATTTAAAATGCAGCAAGATTCAAGATTTGACTGTCTTCCTGTAGTCACCATAGGGCATCTTGCACTGATATCACCTCCACTTTTCCTAAGTGCTCCCAAAGCTTTCCTGTTCCATTACCCCAAACTCTAGGGAGCCATTAGGGTCCTTGCTTAGGTGTACGTGTTGCATCTCTACTAAATCATGTGTGTGTGTGTGTGTGTGTGTGTACTATAATTAAATGGTATTCTTTGTAAATAAGGATTCTATCCTATTCCTTATTCTAATCCAATAACCCAGAAACACTGAACCCTCAATGAGTGTCTACTGAATGTGTGAATTAACTAAAATAATGAAAGGACACAAGATGACCCCTTCTCCGTGATCAACTGTGGTAGACATTCAGAGGAGAGAAACTGAGGGAAAGAAGGCAAAATTCAGCCTGGCAAGCCTACTCTCTCCACTTTTCCTCATAAGGCAGGATGTCAGGAATGTCGCTATTCACAGTCAAACCGATTGCTGGCACTATCAGCAGGGATGCCTCAAGGCTGCACCGGTGGGTAGTGTAAGCTGTGTAAAACACTACAGAACTCTGGACCAGGAGGACGTCAGAGTCCCAGAAGAGACTCCCATGGAGACCACATCAGGAAAGGAGGCAAAAGTGAAAGCTCATCTTAGAGGAAGAGGCAGGGGGATTAACCGATAAGCTTCTGACTCAAACCTTGGCATGCAGAGCTAAGGACTGAGACAGATAGTCAGAGGAGGAAAAAGTTAGAGGCTGTAGCCAGGGCTAAACTACATTTATGTTTCCTTTGTGGCTGGTATCTGACAAGAGACCTCATTTGCCATGAAACCCTGTTCTCAAGCTCCTTGGGGCACACTGCAGCAGTTTCCTCCATCCAAACTGTTCCAGGTTTTAGAAGATAAGTATGGTCCTTGCAATTAGAATAGTTCCTAAAGTAGGGCTAGAAAGTAACCCTGTGCTCTACAGGATTCAATCACCATGAGCAAATAGTCCAAGACATGTGCCACAAAAGCCACCACATCATGACAAATCACTGGGATTTGTGAGCCAACCACATCTGGTCTTTATCTAGTTCTGTCTCATCCTATCTATGTGGCTTTGGGCAAGATAATCAAATATACCAGCTCATTATCTAAGTATCAAGAAAATAGCTCATACCAACTCAGCTAGAGTTAAGTAAAATAGTCTTTCCTTCCTTTTTATCTAGTTGATAACTGATAGCTTTGATTTAGGCTTTGCAAATAGGAAATGTTTCTCTTCAGTGGAGGTGAGTAAAGAAAAGAAGGGTGGAAAACACATACACGGGCATGTGCACACATATGCAGATATGTATACCCTGCCTTTACATCATCTGCCTTTACAGTTCAAGGACACCAAGTAATGCAGTTTTTATACTCATGAAACCAGCAACGTGAGACTGCAGCACTGGAACACACCTTAAACACTGAAGTGCTAAAAGGATATTCATGAACTGACCCTGTTTATAATAGACTAATATGGTCAAATGAGGAGCTACAGGTTCTACCTTTTGGCTCTGAGGCCCTTCTCCTTCATCCAAGGCCCCATCCTCTTGCTGGTCATACGCAGGACCTCCCAGGATCCGGATTCTCTTCTCACACTGCTTCTTTGCCACGGTCAGCTGGTTAATATACCTTTTCATGTTCCTGGCCCTCAAGAGATCAGTTTTCATGGCAGCTGACTCCTTACCTTGAGTACAAGGAACACCAGTCAGTCGGGAGACACAGGACACAACAACTCCAAGCCAGGGCACTGTCTGATGTGCTGCTCTGCACTTGAATTGTTTTTAATTTTTTTTTTTTTTTTTTGAGGCAGGATTTCACGATGTAGCCCTGACTAGCATGGGACTTACTCTGAAGAACAGGCTGGCACAGAAACCCAAGAAACCCACCTTCCTCTGCCTCCTGAGGGCTGAGATTGAGGGTGTGAGCCACCACACCAACTTTAATGTGCTACATATTAAACAACAGATGAAAACTCAACAGATGGGAACTCATCATAAACATGTACATATTCCCAGATACAAAAGCCAACCATTTATAAATCTTATTCCAGTGTAAAATGTTTATAGAACTTCTCTATACATACACTCAGAAACTGATTGATGAGCAAGTGAATATGCAATATCTGTCTATTACATGAATTCTAATTGGTATATAATGAAAACCCAAAGCCAGAGATATTGGGGGAAAGCTAGACTATTAGAGAGAGGAAACAGAGCACAGTCAATTCTCACCCAGCCAACTTCTCAGGCTGAACAGGGTAAGTGTCATCTTCAAGGGTCCTCAGCCTGACATGTACAGAATCGATGGATTTCTGCCTTCTCCTGCCTTATATCCACCCCCTCCCTCCCATCCCTGCCCAGCTCTTTTACTTCCTGGTTCAATTCTGTATCCAGAAGGTGTCTAGCTTTACAGTGGGTAATTCTGCCCTCTAATAGTACAGACTGATTTTATTTAATAACAATATATCACCACATCTGAATATTAACATTTTAGTTCATGGAACATTTTAGAGTCTACCAAGGGGGCAAAGACAGTATGAACAATTAAAAATGTAATCTGAGCAGAAATGAAAGCATAGATACCCTCAAATGTTTTAGCAAAGGTCTAGCATGGGCTTTCTTAAGGAAATTATGTTCATGCAAACATGGACAATTAAATGTGGAAAGCTGGAAGACCAGGATGACTGCAAGTGAGGCCCTGGACCAGGAAAGAGAACAGAGCTCCAGGGCCCCTCCTGGACCAGGAAAGAGAACAGAGCTCCAGGGCCCTGCAGAGCAGATGAAAATGGTACTCAGATTCAAATGATTCTGAAATAGGTAGGTGAAAACACCTGGGAAGAACTTTGTTCTTCTCTTCAAACATACTACAAGACTATTGTCTTAGTTAAGGTCTCACTTTGAGAGCAATGGGTTTATTTCATCTTACACTTCCACATCACCACTAAGCCCTGTCTTTCCTTTCTTGTTCATCCTCAAGATCTTACATGAATTGAATATCAATATCACAATATAAAAAGTATTTTAAACTTTAAAATCTGTTTTTATATATTCAAATACCAATAAAGCCCAAAGTCTCTAAAATCTCTCTAAAGTGACGTTTCTTTAAAATATCCAGTTACTCTAAAACACCAGCATCTCTCTGTAAAGTTCCAAAATTGTTTTGAAAGTTCAGACCCTCAACTATAGGTTCCTGCCAAACCAAAACTAAATTAAATACTTTCTTACGCCAAGAGAAAAGAAATGGGACACAGGCACAAGGCAATCAAAGCAAATGCAAAATTCAACAGTATAAGAACTCAGTGCTTGACCCGTGCAGGGCCCTCGAGGCCATAGGTGGTTTGGCAGCCAGCTCCACCTCTTGGGCCTGCTGTCCACAGCACACACAGCTTGTCACCTAGGCTCAGGCCAGCTCCACTACAGTGCTGTGGCTGTCTTGGTGGTCATCCCATGGGTATTCATATATCCACAATGCTGGGGTCTCCTGGTGACTATACTTGTACTAATAGCTTCTCCTGGAATTCTCTTCAGGGGCTCAGACCTTGCCACTCAGCCCCAAGCCTCAACCTTTCCTTATAGCCCTTTCAATCCTGGGCCTTCTACTGCAACTAAGGCTGGACCATCACCAATGGCATCTCCTGACCTCTCTTCAGGGACTCTAGCCCTACCACACAGAACCCAGCATCATCTACTTCTCTCCACAACGCCTTCATGCCTTTAAAATCAGGACCCATCACCAAGATGCAGCCTCTGCCCTCTCTAGGTGCCTTCTTCATCACAGCTGAGTCTTTACTCCCAGTCGCCTAGTATTGATGGTCTCAGAAAAGCAAAGGTTTCATTTTAGTGGTTCTTAATTAAAACATCCAACAGCTCCATTAGTGTCTTTAAGGACTGTCAGACTCCCCCAGACCTCACAGCCCAGGTTTCCATCATCTGCATTGCTCTCTGGGATATCTTCAAGGTTCCCATCTCATTAAGATCAGAGCATTCGATGGCTTTTCTAACCCAAAGATACAAAGTCCTTCCACAATTGTCCCCAAAACACATGGTCACGTGTCATACCAAGAACTCACAACCTGTTACCAGTTGCTGTGGTAAAACACCATGACCATAAGCAACTGGGGGGGGGCAGGTTATTGTCCTTACCAGGACGTCTTTCCACCATCAAAAAAAGAAAGACAGAAAGAGGCAGAGCAGGAAGTGAGGCCGAGGCAGAGGGAGTGCTGCTGACTGGCTGCTCTTTACAGATTTCCCGTAGTACTTGGGACCACTAGCCCAGAGGGATAACCACCTAGAGTGAGTTGGGCCCTCCACGTCAACTATGAATCATGAAAATGCACCAGTTTTGCTCACAGACCACTCTGGAGTGTCATTTTCTCAACTAAAGTCCTCTCTCCAAAAGTGACTCTACCAATGTCAGGGTGACATAAATTAGCCAGGATATATGCAATGACTAAGTTTAATGCTATCAGATTACACAGGAAGCAGCGTACGTGCGTGCGTGCGTGCGTGCGTGCGTGCGTGCGTGCGTGCGTGTGTGTGTGTGTGTGTGTGTGTGTGTGTGTGTGTGTGTGTGTGTACATCAGGAAGTGAAAGCCTGTTGGCATGAAGGAGAGCCCTGGAGGACTGCCCCAGGAAAGCCGAGCTGGGAGGGAGGGAATTGGCAGCACAGGGCATTGGTAGTGCAGAGGACTTAAGGATTACAGAGCCTGTGCCTAACAAACAGACAAAGGGGCCAATTACTCAAGATTAAAAAGAGTAAAAGGCTTTAAACATAGCTTCTATAACTTTGCTATAATCCCAAATGGAGAAAGTGAGATCAATTACTGGATCAGGAACATTGGAGGGAAACTGGGTTTGTGGAAGATTACAATTCCCATTTTGGGCTATGGAGCAGATATTCTTCAAAGGTGGCCCAATATTTCCCATCTCACATACTTCTTTGCAATGTCCGTCAGGCCTATCAATTTCCCTATGGGAAGCAGGACATACGGTTTCCCATTTTAGGATTAAGTGGGCTTAAACCATGGTGGAAGTGACTATGACTGCCACTGACCTGGAGTTTTACAACACTGCACATGCCCTCTATCTGCCCCTAAGGCATCCATACTTTGGGCTTTAATAGTTACTCACTTCTGTGATGGAGTGGAGCCTGGACTCCCACAGACGTTGGCCCAACTGAGACTCTGATACACATCAGTACCAATTCAGCACCCACTGAGTACACCATTTTGAATGTGATTATAGCTGATGCCACATTAAGCAGAAAATTGAAATTTTTTCAAAAAGCCTACCTGAGATACAGGTTCACAAGCAAGAGAAAAGGATGTTGCTTAGGACAATTTAGGGTACATTTTTCTGTGTGTGCTCATTAGACAAAGTGCTGCTGCTCATCAGAACGCTGCCTATACTGTTATTGGCCTTTCAACCACATTTGTTTGACCCAGGCCACTCATCAACTCAAGAAGTACTTGATGAGTCTAGGACAGAGGTGACCTCTGCATTAAAAACAGAAAAACAATTCCTGGTATGGCAGCTGCACTTGCAGGAGTTAGAAGATGCCCTGGAGAGGAATCACAGCACATTTGGTTAGGGTCTACATTTGATTTTCCTCAAAGTGCAGACTAAACAAGGTTTCTGTACATCCTCCCTGGAGACCTTCCGTTCCCCAGCATAGTCATGACTTTCTTCATGTCTCACTTAGTCACTACATGGGGTGCAGGAAATAGTTGGGAGACAGGCTGAACACATCAAAAAGGAAAAGGGAGGCACAATGTCAGAGAACACGCTTGCTGCCCGCCAGGGAAAAAACGGCTTTCTAGTGCTCACAGTCACAGGTGGGCAGCAGGTCTACAAGTGCCCAAACACACCGTGGGAGCTAAGAAGCTGCTGGCGCCTTATTTCAAAAGTGTGTCTCCAACTTAGCCTGTGCTGGATCACAGGAACACTAACCCGAGGATCAACTCAGAAGTGATCCAAAACAAACAAAAAATATTTTGCAGTTCCCTCTTTGTGAGAAAATAAAGCTAATGTAGTTTGTTTCAAATTAGTCTGTACATACCAGATGCTGTGTAAGATTATCTAAATAAATACACATTCATAAAAGCTTATTTTTCAGAAAAAGTTCACTTTACTTTTAAATTCCTATGGCAGAGGGTGGGGGGGAAGTCCATTACCAGCCCCCGTTATCAGAGGTTTGGGTAACATGAACATATTTACTTAGGATTTGGCCAAGGTTCAAGATGACAACCTAACAGGAAGCCGGCAGCATTTCCAAGTAGCTCCTAATTGTCACAAACTCTGAAAATTAAACCTGCCTAAGAACTCAAAAATGTTTGCCTTCCTTTTTAACTTGAGGTTGCTATGTTCTTTCTGAATAAAGAGAAAACAGGATTACCTCGTCAACTCTCCCATGTAAAGTGTCAAAGCGTCAAGTGTCACTTCATTGTAGTAGAGGTCACACTTGTGGAAGAAGTAGAAATCACTGCTGGCCAACATCAGAGCCACACACTCGAGTGGAGAGGACAGAGCCCATGGCCTGGCACAGTCTCACCCTAAGTGCCTGTAGCTGCCCTTTCCTCCCCTAATGCCTCATATATCGGAACTGCAAGTGCTTCCTTCACTTTAGGGGTCCAACATGCCTGTAATGCATTTCCAAAGCGATTATGCTGACTCAATCCACACACCAGCTTTAGAACCCAGTCAGCCCATGTACTGAGCAGACAGACCTAAGATCCAGAGTTAGAATAGAGATCTGAGTGGCATAACCTCCAAATGTTGAAGTAAAGACTTAGGTGAATGACTAGTATAGTGGAGAAAACCTATGACTGAAAATCAGGATACCTGGCACCAATTCTGACTTAAGTATGTTTCCAACTTGTTCTATGTTCAAACCAGAGAAATAGTTTAACGTCTCTGGACTTGACTCCATTTTTAAAATGTGGATGTTAAAAATACTGTCTTGAGGATAGCAGGAAAAGCACTAGTTATTTTTAAAAGTGTCATGAGAAGACCATGAGTGCATAGATGTATCCATACCCTCATGATTCCAGGCCAAAGATGGAGAGGGAGGGTTAATGGTTGGCTGTAGACACTACTTAACCTACAACTGGGTAGAGGGAAACCTTGGCTAGATCCCCTAAAAGTAGAACAGGCAAACAGCCCAGTGTCTTATATTAGTCTAGCTAGGCTGCTACAACACAATGCTATATCAATTTATCCCTCATCTGGAGGCTAATACGTCCAAGATCAATGGTCATCATACTCCATCTTATGTCCTCACATGGAGGAAGGGGCAGGGAGCTCTCTAGAGCCTCTTTTCTTGGGTCCTGATTTCCTTCCAAAGACCCGTCATTGTTTTTGGTGAGGAGGGTGATGTGTGTTTGGGTGTGAACACCTTTGCATAAAAAGATGGAGGCCAGAATCAACATGTAGTATCTTTATCGATCACTCTTACCTTTTTTTTTTTTTTAAGACAAGAACCCGTTCCTTGACCTCACTGACTCAGGTAGAAGACTGGCTGATAATCAGGCCCTAGGAATCCTTCTGTCTTTGCCTCCTCAGTATTAGGGGTGACAGCCATTCCTGGCTTTTACATAGGTCCTGGGGATGGAACCCAAGTCTTCACACTTGTGTAGAAAGCACTTTACTCAATGAGCCACCTCCTGAGCCCCTGGAGGTCCTGTCTTCTCATACTATCGCCTGGCAATGACATTTCAATAGACTGATTTGGGGGACATAATATTTAAACCGCAGGGACTGGAAAGGTGGTAGCAAAGCAGTTAGGAATGCCTTGCCCTTGCGGAAGACCGAATTCAGTCTCCTCCACGTACATCAGGTAATCTGCAATCTATTAACTCCACTTTCGGAGGATCTGACGCACATGGACACACAGGCACTCAAGCAATAAAACTGGTACATCTTCAAAAATACATAAAGTTCAGTAAGTCTTCTAAACGCTATGTCATTCATAAATCAAAAAGTGTCTGCATCTCTTTACTATGCTGCTAGAACATCAGAGCACACTGAAGAATCAGGTAGACCACAGCAAGCTCAGCAGAACCCAGGAACTGGCTCCTGTCTTTCAGGTAAGAAGTTCCTCTAAGTCACAGATGGCTAAAGAAGCATTATGATATGTTTAACAGCAAGTTGTAATGAAAGCTATTATGATTCTTATTGGCAAGTGAGCTTGTATGCATATATTATATGAATGTATACATCCATGATATAGTCTATAGTTCTCAAGTTCTCTTTGATATATTCAACTTCAAAGCTGTCAAATAACATCCTAAAGATTCAGTTTAGCAAATGAACAAAAAGGCAAGAAGCCTGATCTTCATTGACTGCATTGCTTTTCACATGTAATATTTATGCACAACATTTTCAGTACATATAGATCACCTTCAGTCAGCTGAATGAATTACTAACATTTCCGGGTTCAGACAGCAAGGGAGAAATTATTAACAGTGGCTAACAATACTGGGCTTGTTCATCCCACTACAGGAAGACGCAGTACGTGTTCCATCAAATGTCCACCAAGTGTGGACATTTGGGCCACAGAGTCTGAAAAACCATTTCCCAAGTACTCTGGCTGTTGTTCCCAAGTACTATAAATAGAAAGCTGAGTGCTGGGCACCAAGACGCAGATACAAATGTGTAGGTAGCTATGTTTCAGTTCTAGCAATGCTTCTCAGAGTGTGGGTCTTTAGTAGCAGCAGCAGTGCTTGAGGGACATGAGAGAATGCTGACTCCTGGGGCTCAAACAGACCTGCAGGGCCAAGCACTCTGGAGCACGGTCAAGTCACCTGCATGTCACAGTCTTCCAGGTGAATGTGGTGCACACTGTCGTTTGAAAACCATGGCTCTACAGCATTGAGTCTGGACTTATTAGGACAGTGTCAAGACAGTTTGGGTCCAGCCCTTGTCTACCTACCTGTCCTCTGTATGCCAAGCCCCAGCACAGTGATCACTTGACGCAGGCTCAACACCAGACTGTCGAACTGTCTCACTACTCTATGTGCATGAGGACTCTGACTACAAATGGCAGCTGCCATCAGCATAGATCTACAAAGACCTGAGAAAGCTTAGAAAGGATTCTAAAAGGAAAGCAAACACTCCCTCCTAAACTGTGTCTAAAGTGGGCCTTGGTACAGAGACTCCGCAATCTGTGGGCTTGGGCTGCAACATGGCCGGTTCCTGAAGTCTCACAGATGCCTCAGTACAACACAAAGTTTCTGTTCATACTGACAAAAAGAAAACAGAATCAAGCACTGTTTCTTAGTAGCAGCATTTCCTTCAGTGGGCTCTGCTTGCTGGCAATGAGCAGAGGCACAACAGATGCTTCCTGATTCAGTGACAGCAGCAAAGAGGCCAAACTGCCAAACACCTCAACAGTGTTCATGAATAGTGAGCGGTGGCGCTCTACTTGGTGGCAGTGTGGACCCTAAAATTCCCCAGAGTTGGGGTGGTAAATGTGGTTCCTGCCAGTACCTCTGCCATGAAGCAAGCAGAGCTCTCACAGACCAAGGAGCTGGGTGGAGCTGGGTGGAGCCAGTCTTTAATCCTAGCCACACCTTACCAGATTAAAGGCATAGTCAGGAAAGAGAGGGGGAATATATCTATACTGTTTACAGTGTGTTTAGAAATATATATAGGCTTGGGAGAGAAAGGAAAAAAGTAGAGACAGTCTTTTAAGAAGGAATAAAAAGTAATAAGCCACATAAAGATGGAATATACAGACCATCTGGATGCTGTATGTTATTGTTTTTTGACTGCAGAGGAAGGATCTAGAGCTGCTAAAAGACATTTGATTATAAATGTGGCTGGATTAATCCAACCTATATATTTTGTAAATGTGTTGAGTTCAAAATTGAAGTCAAAAGATATGTTACTTTGGAGGAGAGATTTTGTTTTTTATTTCCACATAAAATGAGAGGCTGCAGATTTATTCTGGCTTAAAGAAAGTAAGGTTTGATGGAGGAAGACCCTCTGAAAAACCTCAGATGCAAATGGATGTCCCAGATGATCTAACATTTCAGAGCACCTCTGTTGCAGTTTCCTCTGAGCTCTACATCCAAAACAACTTCAAGGAGACTGACTAAGATGACCCAGATTCACAGGATACTCAAGTTAGGACTTGATCATAACCCTGAATTTTCTCAGGATCCCCATAAGATTACCAGTGCTCCCAATCAGCAGGAAGTACCCTAGAGAACTATGCCCACATCCCCCCCAAAAGTGAACTATGGTTATTTGTTTTTGTTTATAGCGTTGGTTACAAGTTTTTCTAGATAATGATGGGAAAAAAGATATATAAAGAGAATTAAATTTGGGGGTTCTTGTTTTACAAAGACAAAGGTGGGAGGGAAATGCTGTGGGACTATGCTTTTGTACACTGTAAATATTCATCACTGTAAATATTGGTTTAATAAAATGCTGATTGGCCAGAAGGCAGGCAGGAAGTATAGGTAGGACTACCAGACTAAGAGAACTCAGGGAAGAAGAAAGGAAGGAGGAGACATCAGCCAGACAGAGGAAGGAAGATGAGAATGCTGCACTGAAGAAAAAGGTGTCAAGCCTCAGGGCTAAACATAAATAGAATCATGGGTTAACATAAAGTGTAAGAGTTAGTAAGTAATAAGCCTGAGTCATAGTCCAAACAGTTTATAATAAATATAAGCCTTTGTGTGATTATTTGGGACTAATGGCTGTGGAAGGGCCAGATGGGGCAGAGAAGTCTCTGACTATAAGGCACCCTGTACTCCTATCTGCCTCATACAACCCAATGGGACTGAGAGATAGCCAACCTTTATGGCTCCACTCAGTGTCACTCTTAAGGAATGCTATTGCTTAAGCTCTGTTCCAGGTTGGCCATTTCATATATGTGTGACATGACTATATTCTGAATAATGTAATAAGTACTGCTACATTTATCATTAGACTATGACCTCTAGCTCAGGGACAATCTCACTCATTGCATTGCTGTACCTAATACAAATGGCATTCAAGAAATGTTTGCTGAGTAAAGAAAGGCCTATTTCTAGTTACTCCTGGGCATTTTCTGCTGATATGAAGCATCTTATGTGATTTCAAGGGCTCTCTTAACTACTCAGAATGAGAGGATGTAGGGCTGTCTCACAGAAGGGATATTAGATATTAACTATAACAAATATGTAAGCAGTTCCTGTAAAGTAATAGTCTAAGATGGCAGCATGAGAAGAAGAAACAGACTGAATAACTATTTAGACATGCGAGGTAAGATGAACACAGGAACCAGGAGGCCCATGTGGCTAGAGGGCAGTGAGGGGCCAATGGCAGAAGGCAGAGCTGAAAGCACAGGGAACAGACACTCATGCCATCAGAAGAAGGGGAAGACAATGGAGCATTTGAAATAGTTTGAGTTACATCATAAGATCTATATAGATTTTTAAATTATCATGACTTCTAAAAGGAATTATACAAGTAGACAACAATGTTCAATACTCCCTAATGGTCAAAGAAAGTGAAGACTAGAAACAAATTAGTGTCTGCCAATCTCCTCCAATTCCAAGACTAACAAGCACTTAACGTAATTAATGAGGAAAATCAAAGCAGGGAATAAAGTCTGGGAAGGAAGCCTGTTCACTATTTATAAGTTTGCTATAGAGCTCTCCTTCCTTCTCATCACACACAGTGTCATTTTCATGCTCAGAAGCTAGCATGGGTTCCAGAGGTGCCGTCACAGGCTTCTCCTCTAGAGGCCTGTTGATACACTCCTACATCTAGGCACTCATCCCTATCCAAAGGCTGGAAGGGTCTCACAGCCCACAAGCCTGAGGGCTCCGCCTGTCTTCAGTGATGAGGGCCGCAAAGCTCCCCTGGCTTGGGAAATCAACTGTTGACCTCTCACCAAAAGGTAACCAAGCCAGTTTTGAGTAAGCAGTGCACTGAACCTCCATTTCAAGCAGAGCCTCTGTCTAATAGTCAAGCTGAACAAAGGATTGGGAAGTCAGAACCCAGACCAAAACTTAAAGGGGAAATGCTTGATCCAAGAGCTGCCACGAGGTATGGCCATGCTAGCCACTCCTACATACTGTTTAATCGCTAGATGAGGGCTGGGACTAGAAATTTCTAACTGTCCTCAGTGTCCTCTATGGTGTCAGCACCCTGGATAGTGCTGCAGTGACATTTCAATCTCCACCCAATCTATTTCTAATACACTTTATTGAGATATAATTTACACATGATAAATTTCACCATTCATTATTGTTGTATGCAACTCAATCATTTCTTAAATTATAAATTCAGAGCTGGGCAACTGACACTACGATCTCCTGGGGGAATGTTCCTATGTGGTCCTCAATTGTCACACATCTCAAGCCACAGGAAGCTCAGATCCTACTGTCTGCCTGACCAGCTTGTTGTGCACAATCCATGTGAACAGAGTAACATAATGTGTGACCGATTGTGTCTGGTTTCTTTTACAGTACTTTCAAAGTCTGTTACTATTTACTGCTGAATAATATTTCATTATATGAGTACACCACACTTCATCTACTGTTGGTGGCCACATAGGTTATCTCTATCTTGTGAGTTTTGAATAATGGTACTGTGAATGTTAATGTACAAATTTTTATGGAGACACAACCTTACTTTTCCTTTAGTGTATACCTGGGAATGGACAGGTGAGGTCACATGATAACTATGATGAAAATCCTTAGAAGTTGCCAAGCTGATTTCACTTTGTGCTTCCACAGGGACTGTGTGAGGATTCCAGCATCTCTGCAATCTCAATGGTGTGTGTGTTATCTGTCTGATGTTATTTTAGCCACTCTAGGAGGTATGGGATGGTATCTCATATCTGTGTTGATCTGAATTTCCCTATAGTTTAAAGATATTGCTTTTACATGCTTCTTGCCCATTTACACATTTCTGGATAAACATTTTTCTCTGTTGTGTGAATACTAGATACAAGCTCCTTCTCAGACACATGACCTGGGTATGAAACTTGTCTTCCCTTCTGCATTCTCTTTTCATTTTCTTCTTTTTTATTATTCATTTTCTTTTTTGAGGCAGAGTCTCACTATGCAGCCCTTTCCATCCTAGGACTCTTAATTGACCAGACCAGCTTCAAATTCACCTGCCTCTGCCTTCTGAGTGTTGGGAGTAAAACTGTATAGTACTGTGCCTTGCTTCTATTCATTTTCTTGATTTCTTCTTTGGTGCACTAAGTTTTTCAGTTTTGAAGGTCAGTTTACTATTTGATGTTGCCTTTGAACTAAGATAAGGTCATGCATCATCAAAGTGGGCTCTAATCCAGTATGAATGATATATTTGTGAGCCACCATGTGGTTGCTGGGAATTGAACTCAGGACCTTTGGAAGAACAGTCGGTGCTCTTAACCCTGAGCCATTTCTCCAGCCCCCAAATGATGTATTTGTAAAACCAGATTTAGACAAGAAAGAAAAACAGGTGTTAAGGAAGGACAACGTAAAACAGTCAGAAGATGCCATCTGCAACAGCCTCCTCTTACCTGTGATGAGTACCTTCTCAGGCCCCAGGGGAGAGCCAAAGACTCACATAGTCCCAACACATACACACACACACACACACACACACACACACACACACACACACACACACAGAGAGAGAGAGGGAGAGAGAGAGAGAGAGAGAGAGAGAGAGAGAGAGATTGAGAGAGACAGACAGACAGACAGAGAGAGAGACAGAGAGAGAGAGATTTTGCATTTATCTTTATATTCCAAACAATTATAAAACTTAATTTAAATGCTATCAAGCTGTCTGGAAGTAAAACTTCTTCCCTGAAAGAACAATGAGAGTAAGGAGAGGAACATGGTCCATCTTCCAGGTTCCATCATTACAGGCCCAAGGACTTCTTCCTTCCTCATTCAGTGTACAGCTCAAGTCTCTAAGCCCAGGTGGCCCTTCATGACTGCTCACTACACTGTTGTGAGCTCATGCCTGGCTGTTTTCCTCCAGCCTTTCTCTTTCCATCAACAGCAGCTTCCACAACAGGCCTCTAAGCTTCAGCCTTCAGGGCCACCTTTGTCCCTTGTTCAGGAGACACTCTCAGGTCCCTGCCAATGCTCCGAGCTCACCATCAGGTTGAGGTCATCTCATGCTCCAACCCAAGACAGCTCCAGCCTCTGCTCTAGCAGCTCCACATCTCCTGTCTCTGCCCACCCCACTCACGGCCCACACAGACACACTGCTCTCCAAAGGACAGTGCCTCCCAAAATATTTGTGCTTCTTATTGTTTGACCTCCGCCCAGCTTGGTGGGAGCCTCTTGCTTCACTATTCAGTGAGATTTCCAGGGCTGGATATGTACGGCTGTCCTTGGGGACCAGGCTCAAGAGCCAGAGCTTCTTCATTTGAACCTTCCTGGCTTCCTTGGTACACAGCTCCTACCTCCCAAAGCACTGGGGGACGAGTCACAGTCCTCAAGTTGAGCATCTTTTGGCTTTTCTGCTAACTAGAAACTTGGTACAACAGCATGCTTTAAAGTTTCTGGCCCAACTCTTATTCATTCTTTCAGCACACTATTACACGGCAGGAGTTTGAACAGATCTGGGGATCATTATGAGAAGTCTATTCCTCCATATGAAAATGGGGTTTTCCTGTCTACAGCAAATTCTGTGCTGGTGATAGCAACATGTCCTCCATCCTCACATCTCTAAGGGAGAGGAAACGTGTGAGCAACAGGCAAATTACAGGAATTAAAAGCCATTCTCATACCCAATCCCTCCCCAGGGCAAGCCTTGGTAAGAACCCTACTCCATCTGAAGACAGACAAACAGGCAAAGTCATAGAGCATATACATTTGGGCTTTAGAAACCTAAAACACAGGAGGCCCGGGGCAGTCTGCCCTGGGCTCCGAGGAGACAGCATGGTCCTTCCCAGTTCCATGACAGACTGCACTGGACTAGGAGACCGACATGCAGGCCCACGGCAGTCTGGGCACTTGGGCACTATTATGGTGATCCAATGTATGGTGTTGTATGAGAGAGAGAGAGAGGTTCATGCCCTGTAGATGAGGCATATGTAAAGACGCAAAAGCAGTAGGAAATGCGCTAAGGTAGGCTAGCTTGATTGCCACCCAGGGCCATGATGATGTCTGGGCTTGGGCTGCTGTAGGAGAACATGTCTGGATTCATGCCCTGATGCAGCTGCTGTCTGTGTTGATGTTTCTGGCTCCTGATACCACCAACGGCCAAGAGGATAAAGCTGTGCAGAGTTGGCCCCGCCCCACGCTGGCTGCAACACTAGGAAGAACTGATCCTGCCCTCCCCAGCTGAAGCACTCGGGAGAGAGGGTCCTACACCCCACTTAGGCAGCACAATAGAGCTGACCCTGCTTGCAAGGGCATGAGTACGCTAACCCTGAGAGCATGAGGATCAAAGAGCAGGTCTTGGCCCTCTCGTCTGCTATATTATGGTATGGGCATGGATGAGGGAAAGACAGCCTCCTCCTCTTGCTCTTTGCCACCTGCTGCAGGTGAGGAACTTGGCCTAACCCCTCACCAGCTGTAGCACTCCAGAAAACAGGCCTTGTGTTTTGCCTGGGCACCACAGTAGAGCTGAATCTGTAGACAGGATGCAAGAGAGAGGCATAGCTGTTACTGCCTCCCTCATCTGCAGAGCAGTGGTAGGGGCAAGTGAACGATGCCCTCCCCCTTGCCCCTACCTCCCCTAATTGGTGAGGGAGCTGACTTTCCCTTTTACCAGCTACAGTAATCAGTAAAGTGAGCCCTACACTTTGTCTGGGCAGCACAGTGGAACTGACCCTGTTTGTGGGGAGGAAGGGACTGGTGCGGGTGAGCAGGTTCCAAGAATGTGAGTGTGGAAGATCTGGGCCTGACCCCCATCTGCCATCTGGTGATGTGGGTGGGGAGAGATGCCTTCCCCCCTACACCTATCTGAGTGTGGCAAGTGGAAGAGCTGGCCCTGTCCCTGACCAGCTGCAGCACTTGGAGGAGTGGCCCTATACCGTAATTGGTCAACACAATAGAGCAGGCAGGCCTTGATGAAGTGGGTGTGGGAAAGCTGACCCTGAGGGTATGAAAGCAGAAGACCAGCTGCAAGGGGTGAACTAGCCAGGGTAAAGCTGAAGAGCCCACCCTGGTGGTGAGAATGGAGGAGGCTGACCAATCCTGCAACTACCTATGACTAGAACCAGGACTATGAGCTGGCCCACACCAACATCTAATCCATCTACAATCTGCAGGAGCACATGTGCTGTGGGATAATGCTCTACTGTAAAGATCTGCCATTAGAATTGGTTTAGTAAAATGCTGATTGGCCAATAGCCATGCAGGAAATATAGGCAGGGCAACCAGACTAGGAGAATTCTGGGAAGAGGAAAGACAGAGAAGCAGTCACCAGCCAGACACAGAGGAAGCAAGATGAGAATGTTGGACTGAGAAAAGGTAGCAAGCCACATGGCTAAATATAGATAAGAATTATGGGTTAACTTAAGTGTAAGAGCTAGTTAGTAATATGCTTGAGCTTCTGGCCTAGCATTTACTATAATATTAAATCTCTTGAGTCAATTATTTGGGAAGTGGCTTCTGGGTATTTGCAAGTTGTTGATGGGCCAGAAACTTTAGGCTACATAAATGAAAGGGCTGGTCCTGTAGACCCAAAGCTGCAGAATCTCTGCTACACAGAACAACAACAGGACATCCAAGAGCAGCCCTAGTGAAGACCTAGCATTAGTAGTATAGCAGATGCCAGAACAATGGCTCTTTGCAAATAAAGATATATGGAAAGGGGTTTACTGTGTGGCTCACTGTGCTATACTACAGCTTCTGTTATGAGGTTCTCCTTTCTTTTTCCTCCTTTCTTCTCTTAAATTTTATTTTAGGTTAGTTTTTTGGAGGGGGACTTCAAGGGCAGATGGCAGATACAAAGAAACAGGGAAAAGAAAGGGGTCAAGATGCATGATGTGAAAAACACAAAGAGTAAATTAAGAAAAACATAAAACACAAGTGTAGAAAGAGGAAACATCATAACAAACACATATCTGACAGAAAAGACTAAGTGTACCATGAAAACACTAACCTCCTAGTATCCCGTAAATGACTATCATGAGCATGTTTCAAATGAAAATATTAATGAACATCACTGTATGAGAAAAGTGATGCCCACTCAAGCTTAGTAAAATGTAGAACAGAAACATCTAACTCTACTCTCAGGTCCATGGTCACAGTTGAGTTTTATAGGTTTATAAAATGAAAGAGCTCACCTTGAAAGCACAAACACTAATTTGATTCCTGGAACCCACATAAAAAAAATGTTGGGGCTGGTGGTGTGGGGAAGGGTCCTGGGGCCCTGTTGGCCAACTAGTGTACTTGGTAAGTTCCATCCAGGGCAGGACCCTGTCCTCCCTCACCCTGTGCTGAAAGGTAGGAAAGAATCTAGTGATACTCAGAGTTGTCCTCTGGCCTCAACATGTACCGATACAGAGATACACACACACACACACACACACACACACACACACACACACACACACACACACACACGAACACACAAAGAAAATACAGACTTTTGTCAGGATGAAATTACTTTTACTTTCCTTAATGATATTAGACCACTGTTTTAATAGATTTAAATTATTTAAGTAAGTCAGAAGACTGTTCCACATTTGCCAAAAGACTAACAGATGGGTGAGAGCACTTGGGAAGCCTGAGGACCTGAGGATGAATGTGAGAGAAAACAAAATAGTTCTTACCCTTGTGCCGCTTCAGCTGGGGAAAGCTACTAATAGTAGTCGCTTGGATTATTTCCACTACAATTTGATACCTGATTTTAAAAGAGAAAAATAAAAGATTCAATAGGAAGAAAATGTTAGTTTTCAGAGAAACCTTTAGACTATGTTTATGCTAAACAGACACAGCACAGGGACTAGAAGGCCCAAGGCCTCATCAAAATCATCCTAATGGCCAGAGCACCCATGTCAGGCAATGTACCACAGGCTAACCATTTCTGAGACCTCAGTGTAAGAGTCACTGTATCCTGACAGAGAGTGTCACTACCTTTCCCCATGACTGAATAAACTTCAAGGTCATGGCCAACTTTGAGGGTCATGTTAAAGTCCTCTATTCAGCCCTCCCCAGTAACTAGAGACAATCGGTTATATCTCTTAAATTTTCATTTTCCAATAGATGACCATTAAATAGTTTAATGTAGCTATTAAGTTTAATTATATTAAAACTTTAGGTTTGGTGTGGTAGCTCAGGAGTGGAGCTCTTGTACCCCAAGTACAAGGCCCTCATTCCATCCCCTGTATTACCAGAAAAGAAGAAAAAAGGAGAAAGAAAGAAAGAAAACAACTAGGAAACAAAGCTCTCAAGCTCAGCAGCCTCAGGCACTGGCTGAGATGGAGTGGGGAGCCTTCTCGAAGTGCAGTCTACAGATGCTCTAACCCTCCAGCAACGCTGCCACTGACCTGGTGTATTTCTTCATTATTTCTCACAAGACTGTTCCAGACCATTAGTGGCAGGGTATCTGCTGTGGAAATCTGGCACAGATACTTTCCTGAAGCTTCTAATTGGTACTTCTCATTCAGGGAGAGCCAATAAGCACTAGCTTAGAACACAGGGACATGTGTGTGTGCCTTAAAGGTCCTCATTCAGAGGAAATACAGAGAAGTTTCCATGTTAGGTTACAGGTACAAGCCTAGGGCTGTGGATATTTTGAATGTATTTAATTAGGCTTTAGAAACAAAGTTCTGTTTTGTTTTGAGTAAGGTGTCACTACACATCCCTGGCTGTTCTGGAACTCACCGTTAGACCAGGCTGGCTCACTGGCCTTGAACTACAGAGATCCACCAGTCTCTTTCTGAGTGCTGGGATTAAAAGTGTGTACCACCATGTCTAGCTTAGAAATGGAATTCTTGTGAATCATTCAGTGGTTACTAGATATCTTCCTAATTAAAATGATCTGTCCTGAATGTTTCATATCCTCCATTTATAATTTTGTTTAGAGGTTTCCACAATAAAGCTAATTAGCATTAGTTCTGAATTTACAGTAACTTCAGGCAAGTCTAGGAGTGTAGATCCCAGCTACTGGAAGCTAAGGCAGGAGGATCACTATTTTGAGGCCAGCCTGGACCACAGTGAATAAAGGACCAGTCTGGGAAGACGAAGGAGACCCTGTCTCAAAGTAAAACAGAGGAAGATGACTTGTGACACAGCTCAGTGACAGACCGCATGCCTAAAGTTCACAAGGCCCATTTCCAAACAAACATAAAACAACAAACACAAACCACTGGCTGGTATTTAGGGGGAAAATCACATAACTTTCTTCAGCTCTTCAACTAAAATCAAAGAAGACACATAAATTCATCATATTAAAGCTATTTGTAGATTCCTCACAAATTCATGTCTTTTTTTATCTCGTCAGCTACTCTGATGTCTGACTGTTGCCATCGCAAAAGCAAGCTGTTATTAGCACTGACACTCTGTCACCTTTAGACTGTGGCAGACACTGACAGCTACCACAGTTTTACCAGGGAAAGCAATGTACTTAGCCCCAAATACCTGACAGGGTTTTCGTAGAGGGGAGTAACACAGCCAGTCAGGGCAGGGCTCTGAAAAGCACTCCCAGTGGGCAGACTGCATAGAGAAGTCTCTGACACAGTTCATCTTTGCCTTTTTATTATGGTCCTGTGTAAAGCCAGGATGCAATTGGACAATGGACATCAGCCACCTCCATCCTTCAGAAACCATAAAACAAGGGTGCATGCTAAAGATGGTCAAGTAAGAAGAAAGTAGACCCTAGGTCTCCAGTGACATCTCCATTTCATCACATCAGCCCCATGGTGACCGTCTCAGGGTGTTTCCTACACTAGTTTTGAGGGAAGCAGACCAAAAAAAAAAAAAAGAAAAAAGCTAATTATAAGGCATTGTAATTGTGAACTGCCTTGTGACCATCCCAACTAGAAAAGGGCTCTTTGACTTACACTTAGCTGGACATGGTAGCACACACCTTTAATCCCAGCACTAGAGAGGCAGATCTCTGTGAGTTCAAGGACAACCTAGGCTAAAAAGTGAATCCCAGGACAGCCAGGGACACACCATGAAACCCTGTCTGGAAGAAACAAAATAAGAGAGAGCTCCATATACATTGAAAATCTCTCTAGGCTGATTATATACTCAGGTTTTTCCAAATCAAAGTCTTGCTATAAACATTATAGATAATAGTTGTCTGGTGGAATTGCCATCATTCCACCAAATAATGGCAAAACACAAAAATGGCTCCTTGCGTGACTTGTCCTGCAAGTTGCTAAAAGGATGAGGAAATAGCTTACAAGAAGTCTCCACATTCCTGGAACTACCAGTGCCTACCACTCTCTAGCCACGTCCTTCACTTAGCCTGGCTTTTATGTTTACTACTAGAACACACTCATTCCAGAGTGTTCTACAAACATTTTCCAATGTGCTGTGATCCAGACGTCTTAAATAGCCTCAGTATCCATCCATAGTGCTTATAATCTCAAATGTACCGTAAGTAAACAAATTAACAGACTAGGTCCCCTCCATCCACTTAAAAATAAACCCCCAAACCCTAAACTATCATATACATGATTACTGTAGGGACTTCTTTCTATAAGGGAAAAAACAGAAATAATCAAAACGGCTTTCAACAGACATTTGTGATCTCTTCGTATGATCTGGACACACAGGAATGAACAGTGGTAGGGCCTATGCTTCAAGTCACGCTGGGGATGTATCAGATTAGAGGGAGAGCATTTAGCTGGTAGTATTTACAAGTACAAGATGCACAATTCTTAAAATGCAAAGGATGTGTGCATTTATAACTGCAGACATCTGCTGTTTAAATGAACCTGGATTACTACAAGGCAAGAGAAATGACTGAAGGGCATTGTAATAAATGATACAACTATGAGTCATTTTAGAAACTTTTCTAAACTGTTCCTCTCTCTGTTTCACTCTCTTCCTGCTATCCCTAAGCTTATGTCTCCCTTTCTTCACAAGTGCCACCACCCTCTGTGACACTCTAGTTGAGAAAGCAGGTCTACGAGCATCTGTCTCAAACCCACTGGCTGGTCCTGCCCACATCTCTAGACGAGCACCTGATCTCCCTTCTGCTGTCACCCCGTTTCTTCTCATTGGCCCAGCAGTCTGCTGTCTCCCATACAAAGTCTCTTGAGCACCTTTGTCAACCACTGTTAATCCCAGCACTCAGGAAGCAGAGGCAGGCAGTTGTCTGTGAGTTCAAGGCCAGCCTGCTCTACAGAGTGAGTTCCAGGATAGCAGAGCTACACAGCGAGACCTGCCTCAGAAAAACAAAAAACAAACAGACAATAATAACAACAAACAAGCAAGCTCTCCCCCAGCTTCAGCCATCCCTCTTCTCAGGACCCACTCAAGGGGCACCCCAACCCCAGCCTGCCATTCCCACCACTAATATCAGTTCTGCCCCTGCTTCTTTCCCCTCAGCAGAAAGATGGACCGCTGGCAGCTCAACTTCTAAGCCACTCTCCAAACTATTTTTTCGGAGCTCTTGCTCTGCTTCCTTCAAACAGGTCATCTCCCTTTGGAAGAGCTATCTCATTAGAGCTAACGACCTCGGGCTTCCTTCACATCTGACCACGTAACACGCAATACGCATTGAAATCTGTCTTCTCCCAAGTCCTAGCTCCCTCCTGCCTGGTAACAGAAGCTGATGATTTACTATGGTCCACTATGGTTTACAGTCACACTTCCTAAAGAGTGCCATGAACAAACAAATGAAAACGGTGTGTCTAATCACACAAGTCTAAAAATTGATGATACATTTTTGAGGCCAAGACAATATTGTAGCATCAATAATAATAACAGGATAATTTTTTTCTTTCCGTCTAACTAAGAATCCCTTAAAGACAGGGATTGTGCCTGTTCTTCTCCTCGTGGACTCAGGTAGGCACTACACACACAGTAGGGACTCAATAAATATCAATGAACTAAAGTAGCAAGACTTAATGCCTCTAACATTCAATGAGGACACTTAATATGCTGAACCATTATTCTTTTTTTTTTTTTAGAACATATGAATTTTTTAATCCTTCTTTACAGGTTACCTAGACCACTTTTGATTAAGAAAACTGTAGAAAGTTAGTAACTGCCACAAGCGGCACGTGTCAATTTTCCACAGAGTCCTGCTTTGCAGGGTATCTGAATGCACTGCTCGGGGGCTCTGCTCAAACTTGCTGGAATCACTCATGGCAGATTTTAGTCCACAGGTCACTTTTCCCCATATTTCTTTGTAAACTCTTCAGCATTCTTACAGAATTTTTTACGGTCCTTAGAGTATTCTTCAGCTAGGTCAGCCCGGAGTGGGTGCTCAGGCTGAGGGTCGTTCACCAGAGCTATGAGGGACTGGATTACTTGGTCGGTCTTGGTGGCTGGCTTCCAGTTTCAACACTGGCAGACAAACCTGCCCCTTCTCATCAATGTTAGGGTGGTAGATCTTGGTTTTAAATGTGATCTTGGGAGGTTTTAATGGATACTCTGCTGGAAAGTTTATTTCAATTCTGAAGGCCCCCTTGTCATATGGAGGGTTGTCAGGAACAATAAGCCCTTGCCAAGTCAATAAATTAGCTTCATCAACCTGGATGTTATGGAAGTTTTTCATTCCACATTTGCGGATCTCTTCAAGCTCCTTCATCAGCCTCCTGCTGGCCGCCATCTTGGATCTGGTGCTGCTGCTTTCCCCTGCACCATTATTCTTTTGATGTTCTTCATGGTTCATGCTGTGGGACAAGTGAGTCAGGGATGGTACTGAAGAAATGTACACCATGTGAGTTAAGAGTTAACACTGAATGTGACATGTAACAGGAGCTAACGGTACTTCACACACTGTAGGTGCAATGGTCACCCCTCGACTGCGGAGGTGCACAGTGACACTCAGACAGATCTAAAATCCATATCAAGGTCCACTGCTTGAAGGTTCGACAACCAGGATGACAACTGGCAACTTAAGCATCATGCCCTTCAGCATTCTTCCAGTTCTCTAAAATTCAATATGCGGTCTAAGCTCTCTTGTCAAAGGCTTTCTAAAGTATGTGGACTGGCCAATACCAGATAGCATTCCCAGACTTGCTGCCTTCCATATCCCCTGGACATTTCTGCCTAATCAGACCATAGGGCTCCCAGCACCCTCCAGCCCTTCCTTGACTCCCAATCTTGCCCTCCTGTTTTCCCTCCCTCTTGCACACAATTGCCTCCTCCCCTTATCTGTTCAAATCCTATTAGTTCTTAAACTGAGGACATGACCATAAACCCTGATGCTAAGGATTTTCTTTTTCATGGGAGATTTAATGTCTGGTTTTCAAACCCACTTCACACCACTTCTAGCCTGAAGACCTGCCTCAAAGCTTCACTATTTATATCCAGCTGGGTCTGCGATGCTGGGTTATTGTAAACAACACAGGTGCTCAAATCTCTAGGAGTTATTCAAACACTCAGCAGCCAGAGGATGTCTTCCTCCCTAGGAGGAGGGTCACACTGTATGAGTCTGGTTCCAGAACCAAGAGAAAGTTATAGACTTTGCCTTGATTGGACCTGAATAGATTGTTGGCGTTTTCCCTGAATGACAATGTAAACTCAAGAAGAGAGGCTGGTGAGATGGCTAAGGGAAGCCCCTGCCAAGCCACCCAGACTCCAGGCCTGACAACCTAAGGACCCCTAGGTCACAGCTAGTGGGGGGGAGAGGGACTCTCCTAAGCTGTCTGCTGACCTCCTAAGATGCTCAGGTGCCTTGTGCCTTGTGCATCATATAAGCACAATAAATAAACTTTTAATTAAAGACCCGAATTCAACTGTTTCCAACTCCAGCAATTACCCTGCCTACAGGCTCTCTTGCTGTGGACAAGGAAAGATCACACAAAGACACAATACTTCTCCACCTTACCTCCCTTGCATACTAATCACTAACTTTGGCTAAGCAGACTTAGAGTAGGCTGGTATTTATGAACTGTTCGCTAAACTGAAGCACTTGAGAAACAGTGAGTTCCAAAGCAGCCTACAAATTATCACTCCAGCCAATGCTCACAGTAGGCCTGGAGTCTTCAAATGTTGACTTCAAGGTCACCTTCACATCAAACACAATCTTGGTCAGTCTGTTTGTCTCTGTTTCTGTCCCCACCGCCATGTCCCCCTCCCTACTGTGTCTGTGTCTGTGTGTGTGTGTATGTGTGTGTGTGTGAGAGAGAGAGAGACAGACAGACAGACAGACAGACAGACAGACAGACAGACACAGAGAAAGAGAAAGAGATGCATAAAGATTTTATTGTAGCTATACCTTTTCCTAATTAAAAAGGTATTTTAGTCCTAAGGTCCCCGGACTTTCTAACCCAAGTCTAACAAAATCAGGTGAGGTCTCTAACTACAACAGAGGGCTGTGTGGGAGAAGATGCAGTGCTGTAAAATTTAAAAGCAGCATCACTTGATAGGCTCAAAGGCTTTACCCTGTAGGCACCTTTGGGGGAATCACGGTCTGATTTCCTCTGGAACCATAAACTTTAAAGAAAACTAGATATGGTCTGTTATGTGCAGAAATCCTTTAGTTAAAGCTCTGCATCTCAATCAGAAATTAAAGGTGTTTCTGTGTGTATACCTGACCTGGACCCTCAGTCAGCACCAGAGCACATCCTTCCTACTGATACAACTCCAACCAAGTTTCTGATAGTCTAAATTTTGAAAAAAAATCTCATTGATTAAGAAAGCTTAAGAAGTGAGGATCATAATGACATTTTACAACTGCAGTGTCTACAAGGTAGAAATGTTGCTTCCTGCTGACATGGTAGCTGGCTGATATAGTCTGTTACTCCAGCCTGATAAATGGCTGGACAGATTTTATTTTCATAATTTGAGCCAATATTTACTTTCTCTAAAATAACACATACTTGCTGAAGAAAATGAAATATACACAAAGCACAACAGTCAAAGTTAGTGTTCACATCCAGCACATCTTTTTCTTATTCAGTGGGGGTTTTGTTTGGCTTTATAAAACTGTATACAACATACTTATAATTATTTTTTTATCAATTTAAGGTTAGTTCGGGGGGCTGGAGAGATGGCTCAGTGACTTAGAGTCTTAATGCTCTTTCAGATGACCTCAGTTTGGTTCCCATAACCCATGTCTAGCAGTTCACAGCATCCTGAAACTCCAGCTCCAGGGGTCCAACATTGTGTTCTGACCTATGAGGCCTTCAGACACATGTGCATATACAGATACACACGAATATTCATGGGAGATACCATGTTTAAGTATTCCAATTCCGTGTCATTGGTAATATACAATACATATGTGCCAATTTCCTTAAAACTAAACCTTTACTGTTAAGTGTTTTGGTTGTTTAAAGTTTTTCTGTTTATATAAAATGCAAAATCAAAACAAAAAACACAACACTGATGGAAAAATTTTTCCACAGACTCATGATTATATTTCCTAAGGATAAATTAGGCATAGTGACTAGATAAAAAGTTATGAACATCTTCACATCAATAGAAAGATTACAGAAACAGTTTATACATCTGCCACAGGCATGGAGCAGTATTATGAACACAGGAATAGCATAGTCTTTATTTCGTGTGTTTCTGGGTGCTGCTGAGAACAACAGGCTGTAGCTATCGCAGCAGGCAGCTATCAATGGTACTGGGCCCAGTGCCAGAGGCACAGGCTGAGGAGGACTCGGGTCAAGACATAGAAGGGAAGAGCAGTTTTCTACCAAAGGGAGTTTCACTCCTGTTCATCTTTCTAGTTTTCAAAAGGTGACTCCACAAAATAAGGAGAGGCTTTTTCATTCATGGCACACATAGAAAATGACATCTGAACAGACTCTGGAGTAATCAACCATCCTAGGCCCTACCCCACCACCACAAAGGTGAGAAAACCTATCTCTATGAGCCATAGTGGGTAAGAAGTTCAGGACTAGAGCAGCTCAGTGAGGTGCTTACATAAATGTGGACAATATTCCCTTCTCCCCTGCACAGAAATAAATCATCTGGAAATACTGTTATTATCAGGTATGGAGGCTGCCATGAGTTCAAGACAAGCTTGGAATAGCCATCTGTTTATTATTTGTGAATATTATTTTCAGTCTTGTCTATGTTCTTATCATCATAAATAACTCAGTGTTCCTACAGATTCATTTTTGAGTACCCATGGCACAGAATTACTAAAGCCATGTTGTCCCCGCACACTGTTACCTGCCTGGCTCCTCCAAGTGCTCCTGGTATCTCCTGAAGGCCGTCACTATCACTGATGCTCACTCACACAGAATGCACACAGCACACCGTCTTTAGTTTTAGTCTTAATCCTGACATTATACATTTCTGTTCAGAACATTCAGCATTCACTGAACATTACTTTGCTGCTGAGTTTTATAGTTTATTTTGGAAATTCTCTAATGACTTTACAATACATTTTGAGTAGACTTCACCTGAAATCTCATCAGTTAATCCTATTGAAGTCATGATCTGAGAATTTTGTTGTCTGTTCCTGACAATTGCTAACTTTACTTTTAGCCCTTATTGAGAAACCAGCAAAATGAGTCTGTGGACACACTCAGCTCATCCTGTGCCTCTGCTACTTAAGACACCAAGAGAAGGAATTCTACTCTGAAGTTGATGTGTTTCTACTTTATAAAAACAAAAATATTTTTCAGAGCATATTTTTCTAAGAAATCACATATCAACCTATGGTTCTTAAAACTAAATTTATATTCATTTCTTCATAAAATTTTTAAGATTCACCATTTTATACTCTGATTTCTCATCTCTTGTCCACCCACACTAGTCTTTTGCTTAGTAGTTTATACTTGCCTATTGATTTCTAACATTCCCTATGAGTTTGTCTTGAGGTGTGCTCAATCTCTTCTTTTATGTTCTTTTACAATGTAATTTTATTTATTACCCATAATTCACAATATGTTTTGAGAGTCATTGTTCAAAAACAGTAAGTGTTCAAGCAATTTATGCTCTTCACAAAGCATGCAGTCTAGATAATTTTAATACATTATTTTCATATTCAAATGCCAAGCTGTGGTTAGAATCTGAAACAACCTCCAAAGACGGCATTGTCTAGAGAGCTCGTGCTCCAGTTTGTGGCACTGTTGTGAAGGTGGTGGAGCCTTTTAAACGGGGGCCTGGATGGCAGAATTAGGTCACTAGGAGTGTGTTTCTGAACCTTAAATCCACCCCCAGTACCAACTAGTCCCCTGTGCCTGGTCCACCAAAATGTAAACAGTGTCAGTTAAGACTCACAGTGATCCCCAGGAGGCTGGGTCCTTGTCATTGATGCTTTCTATGTACCTGCCAGAAAGTCACCCAGCTTTAAATATGGGATTCAAAGCCAAGCAGACCTAAGCTCAGATCCCAGATCCACTTATTACCTACATGATCTTGGCTGAATCACTTTACTTCCTCTAATGAGAATAATATTACCTAATTTACATGGTTACAATAATCAGGTAAGATGATGACTATAAGGAATACAACATTGGGCTTAATATATAGTATGGTAGACCTTAAACAATGTTAGATTAAGAAGTAAAGTTTCCCCTTTGTGAGGATTTGTTTGAAACAGCTTTAAATTTGGCAAATGTCCATTTGAGAAAAGTTGCACCTTTTGAATGCTAGCCTGGAAAACAGCTATCCTATCTTATAAACTATACACATATGGTATAGTAGCACAATTATCTAATTGCTTATTAGATAAGATAATTGCTAATCATATCTATTCTTTGCTCCTTAGTAATAGAACATTCCATTTTTAAATAAAACTGGGTCTGTGGCTGTACAAGAAACCATGGAGACCAGAGCCCCTACACTAATCCCAAATGCCTGGTGTTGAATTTACCTTTTCAGAAGTGAATGCTGCCATTGGTGACACTGTGCTAAATGAGATGCGGTGAACACAGACAAGTACTGCATGATGGTCCTTTCAAGGTGGAATAGTAAAGGCAAACTCAGGCTGGGAGATAAATAGCTGAATGGGTAAAATGTTTGTTTCACAGGCTTAAGGGTCTGATTTTGGGTCCCTGCGCCCAAGTAGAGAGCCAGATATGACAGTATGTACTTGCTACCCCAGAGCTAGGCTTGACAAGGGGGGTTCCTGGAGTGCTCTACAGGCCTGCCTATAGTCTGGAAAATGGATGCATTTTCTCATTTGAGGCCCCCGTCTTTCTGATGACTCCATTTTGTGTTGAGCTGGCAAAACTAACCAGTGCAATGCTGTCTGGACACTTCTTCCTTTTAATATATATAATATATGTTACATACATTACATATATATAGTGATGGAACAAAGGTATCTTTATTACTGGCTTTTAACCTTAGGTTTCTCTGTCATGGTAAACTCTACCATTGGGGCTAGATAATTCATTAAGGTGAGGGGTTATTCTGTGTTGTAGAATGCTCAGCAGCATGCCTGACTGATACTCAACTGATGCCAGTATTTCCCTGCAGCCTTAACAACTAAAACTGTCTGTGGACATTGCTAAATCATCCATGGGTGCAAAAATTTGCCCTTGAGTGAGAGTTACTGGATTAACTATATGTTGGTATTAGATTCAGCTGGAGGTCAAAGAAACTCCACCCACCAAACTATGATGACTTACTCAAAACACAATGTTGCCTCCCAGCTTTAACATTTCTGAATGTGAAGGTATGCAATGTGATTAATATAGCAAATTATGAGATGATTGACACAGCCAGCTCACTAACACCTATCACTTCACACTGTTATAGTGTATTTTTGTTGTGACATTACATAGGATTGAGACACAGCAGAATCTGAACCGGTAATGCAGTATTAATGACTGTAGTCATATACTGTACCTTAGCACTCCAGAACTCACTTACCTCACTCATGTAACTGGCTCTTGGCATCCAGCTCTCCTGCATCCTCACCCCTTAGAGCCTCTGTTTTGCTCTATGCTTTTATGTGCTTGTGCATGTGTGTTTGTTATGGAGGCCAGGCCTTGTCTTCTTATCTGAGACAGGTCACAGAACCAGAAGCTTAGCAGTTGGCTGAGCCCACTGGTTGATTAATTAATAGTTGATGAGGGAAGGTGGTGCCATCCTTGGGCTGGTGATCCTGGGCTCTATAAGAAACCAGGCTGGGGCTGGGCAGTGGTGATACATGCCTTTAATCCCATGACTTGGGAGGCAGAGGCAGGTGGATCTCAGAGTTTGAGGCCAGCCTATTCTACAGAGTGAGTTCCAGGACAGCCAGGGCTATTCAGGGAAACTCTGTCTGGAAAAAAACAAAAAAAAGAAAGGAGAGAGAGAGAGAGAGAGAGAGAGAGAGAGAGAGAGAGAGAGAGAGAGATAGAGAGAGAGAGATCAGAGTGAAAGACAGACACAGACACACAGACACATAGACAGACAGATAGCAAGCCAGAAAGCAGCCCCCTCCATGTGATCTGCATCAGCTTCTGCCTCCAGTTCCTGTTCTGACTTCCTCTGATGATGAATTGTGGTGTTGAAGCATAAGATGAAAAAAGCCCTTTCCTCTCAAAGTTGCTTTTGTCATGGGTGTGTCATCACAGAAATAGTGATCCTGACTGAGACAAATATGTTCTTTACATAGTTGTCAAAGAATGAGAGTACACTGAGTCACATGCCATGACATCTAGCTTCAGATTGGCAGCATAGGAAAAATATGCTATGTGAAAAGAGATCATCAATAGAGTTGCAGTCCTTTGGGGGAGCTTTCTAAAATACTGATATCCCATTCCTCTCCATTATGTATAGGTTAAATATAAAATAGTCCCAAAGGCACATGTGGCTAAAGGCTTGGTCTCCAGCTGATGGCACTGTGGAGTGAGACAGTGAGTTACTAGGGGTGGGTCTTGGTAGGAGGAAGTAGGTCCCTGGATCATGTAGCTGAAGAGCATGTCTTGTCCCTGACCCCCTCTCTCACTGTCTCCTGTCTGTCATGAGGTGAGCAGCTTTGCTCCACCCACCATATGCTCTGTTCCCTAATGTTCCCTACATCAGACTTTGCTGGAAGCAACAGAGCCAAAGGACCATAGACTAAAACTGGAGCCAAACTAATCTTTCCTCCTTTATACTGCTCACTTCAGGTATTGTTTCTGTCCCAGTGATAGAAGCCTGACTCTAATATACTCACCAGACAAGCTACATAAAAATTCCTGGCAGAAAGTCCAGGTATCTGTATTTTTCTGTTGATGAACAAATATATTTCATTCAAGTGCATTCTACAAATATACTGGAGAATTACCAATAAGACAAGACTGGATGCTGTCCAGGGCCAAAATCTGTCCATTCTTTTGCTAAAGGGTCTGTAAGGGCAGAATCTGTCACTGTTCTTCACTGTGTGCTTGGCCTCCACTTCATCTTCATTATAAAGCAATATTCAGTTGATTTTCTAGTGTGGTCCTGACAATTGTTTCACTAATGGCTGTGCTGTGTTCAGTGCTTGCCTTGACTTTCAGGACTGTGGCATCTTGCCACTGACACTAACAATGGGAAACCTATGCTGGTGTTCTCTACTGGCCTGAGCTCAGAAGCCATTCACATGTTTGGTCCCTGTAGGTCAGCAGAACTCATCATTAGTTCTAGAAAACTACAAAAAGCTTACAATATTGTTTAACCACAGTCTAACCACAGCACTATCACTTCAAAGTGTTAGAGCCTGAAGAAGGAGAAAAGAAATCAGATATAAGGGCAGAGGGGTATCCAACTGTCATTTTATTAAAGCTCGGTCAGATGAGTCTAACACAGCCAGGAGTTGTAAGTTACTAGTTCATGCACTTGAAAGAATATCTCTATCCCTAATAATCCCATAGAACTATCCTAATAACATCATGAAGGCATCTTATACTGACACAGAAAGTAACAACATTATCCCCAAATTATAAATACCACCTTCAAGTGGTTTACTTCATCTTTTAAATGCATTCTAGCCTGAAATAATCAGATGACTTTATTTCCTTTACAAAATTATCCATCATCTCCGAAATATGCAATATATAAAACTAAATGATTTCATCAGCTGCTTAACCTAAATAAAGTACACTGGCAGCCTAAGAGAGCATATCTTCAGTTTTCATGAACTGAATATGTGAATTTGAATACAGTGGCCTAAACACTAACAAAGTCAGACAGCAGAGTCCTCTGTACCAGAAAAAGATCTAAAGAGTCTGATTACTATCAAAGAGAGTGGCTCCATTAGGGTGTGCGGACCAGACTGATAAGTCTCAGCTCTAGCGACTACACAAGCATCAAATGAAAAGTGATTTGGACAGTCAGTAACAGTAAGCAGACCTGATCCTTAAGTAGGGAGACTGTTATATCAAACAGTAATTAACCAAGTGCAGAGATTATGTGTACATCATCTGCATTTTCAAGAGTGGTCGCTGCTCTTATGTCATCCTGGGAGTCTTTGGTTACCCCTCTGCCCCTAGAAGAAGATCAACTCCTCCTAAATAAGAGACACCCTAGAATGTGTCAAACTCTATGCAAAATGCCCAAAGGGCTGCCTCACAGTGCCAGGAGAAGGTGCCTTGGGATAAGGGTATACTCACAGGCATTTTGAAGGTAACCCCAAATTCATACAACTATTAATAAAAAATGCCTGCCACAGTATTTTGTCACATGGTTCTTTGCCAAGCTTGCTGAAGGGGCTAGAAGCACTTTAACTCCCACATCATAACTCCCACAGCTGACATTGCCAGTTGCCTATGACTCTTCAAGGAAAAAAATTTAATTAACTTTTCAGTACCTCAAGTACATGACATTTTCATACATGTATTTTTTAATGTGTATTTGGTGTGTGTGTTCTTCACATGGAGGCCCAATATTGATATTAGGCTCTTTCTCAATTGCCCCCTATCTTATATACTGAGGTAGGGTCTCTCCCAAAACTAAGGATTTAATCAGTTAGGATAGCCTGGCTAACCTGCTTGACCAACAATTCTCCATACGTGGTCTCTGCATATTGCCACTGGAGACTGCAAGGAATCTGTCATGGACACCCAGATTTTATGTGGGTCCTGGGGGTCCAACTCTCAGTTCCCACACTTATGTTCCAAGCATCTTATCTACTGAGCCATTTCTCTAATCCCTTTATGTATCATTATTCTATCTGTACCCCTCTTTCAACAATTTTATATAAGAGGATTTTCAGCTATTCTACACCTGACCTTAGCTAAAAGACTAAGAAGCGATAGAGAATTAAAGAAAAAAGAAGACATCAACAAATTTCCCAAGATGAATATAACATTGAAAGCTTCTAAAAGGGTGGATGTCCAAAAGAGTGCAATCCAACTAGATTTTGCCATTACTTCAACTTAATTAAACCTGAAAATGTATTTTGTTTCTGAAAGACTAGATACTTAAGAGCTTGGTTATCTGATCCCCAGAGGACCCCAAGTCCTCTTCCTACTAACTCTGTAAGCAGCTGGAGGGACGAAGCCTAAGAACACCGAAGGATACAGGAATAAGCTGTATGGACGGGAAAGGGGACTAATACAGAGATGACTGGCCTTGTGGTTCTGGGCCCACTGCTCCTCCCTGACAAGAACTCTATGGGGCATGTGGTGCCAAGACGAGGAAACAGAGGATGGCAATGTTTACCTGACTGCTCTGGACAGTCACTGATAATGCAGCTGCGGTTTACTGCTGATGCTCAATGGTGGTTCAAAGGGCAAACACTCCAAACTGTACATTATCTGATGAACGAACAAATTAGTGATATGGACTCTGGACTAACAGTTACGGAGCCTCCATGGGACTGACTTAAGCCCCTGCATGTATGTATGTGACAGTTGTGTATCTTGGTCTCTTTGTAAGGTCCCTGGCACTGAGATCAGGACTGTCCCTGGCGCTTAGCTAGCTTTGAGGAACTCAGTCTCCAAGCTTGTTGCCAACCTTGGCACAGGAAGGAACTTGGTTCTGCCTCAACTTGATGTGCCATGTTTTGTTAAAGCCATGGGAGGCCTGCATCTTTCTGAATAGAGATGGCAGAGTAGAAGGGAGGGGGAGTAAATGGAAAGAGGAGCCAGATGTGATCGGAATGTAAGATAAATGAAAAAATGTTATTACAAGACCTTTAAAATATGTAAAATGTTCATTACTCCATTGACATTATTTTACCCCAAAAGGGAATGAGTACTGCATGTACTACAGCACTGGTCAACCCTGACAGCATTATGTGAGTAGAGCAGTCAGACACATGTTGCCCGAGTCCATTTATATGAATACCCAGGACAGGCAAAGCACACAGACTGAAAGATTAGTGGAGGGAAGAGAGGAGTGAGAAGGGACTGCTTATGTGTGTGAGCTCTCTCTCGAGGACAGTAAAAATATTCTGCAATTAGAGGCATTAGTCATGCAGTCTCTGAGCACACTATTCGAACCACTGAACTGCACAATTTAAAATGATGAGTCTTATGGCGTGTGAATTATACCAGCATTTGTGAAAGAAGAAACCAGCACTCTTCAATCCAGCACTTGTGCTGTCTGGGTCTCTCCGATCAGGAGTCATGGTATGCCATCCCTCGGGGCTGCCCTCTTTGTGACACTTAAGTCCTCACACATCCAAAGGAAGAAAGGGAGAGGCAGACACTGAACCTGCGCTGTGACCACTAACTGAAGCCATCTACTGCATTCTAGGGTACTAGGACTCACTTGTCCAGGAACAGAAGATGCCATGACTTTCCTGTTTAATGGGCAAGTCTCCTAGATGGCAAACTGCATCATCCCCACAATTCTAAACATTTGGCTAGTACATTTTATGAATAAGCTGTGGGACTGGAGAGATGGCTCAGTGGTTAAGAGTACTTGCAGTTCTTGCAAAGGACCTGCGTTCAGTTGCCAGCACCTGCATGGTGGCTCACAACCATCTGTAACTCCAGTTCTAGGACATCCAATGCCTTCTTCTGGCGTCAGAGGGCACCAGGTACTCACACAGTGTGTGTGTGTGTGTGTGTGTGTGTGTGTGTGTGTGTGTGTGTGTGTGTGTGTGTGTGTATGTATGTATATATGAAAAACACTCATACACATAATATAAATGTATTAAAAATTTGTAAAGAACTATCAATTCTTACCACTATTCATTTCATAGCAGAAATTGTGCTCAAGTGCAAACTGGCAGAACCACAGTCAGGGCTGGGGACATGGAAGCATGACAGAATGCATCTGTAACCTGAGCATTACCAATGGAGATGGAAGGTGGAGGAAAATTCCCTGGGAGCTTATAAGTCTGAGCTAGCCTGGTACACACAGGGACAAACAGGAGACCCTGTTCAAACAGTGAAAGGCAGTGCTGCCCTAGGAGAAAACCAATACTTCATCATTTAAAGTAATTAGTTCTGATTTGTAAAGTCTCTTTGAAAAATTATTACCATGCTTGACTATGTCACCAGTATGTAGTGTCAGAATCCTTTGGTATACAAAATACAAGCTTTACCGATAAGTCTAGAACACCAGTGAATAGTGATGACCTCACTTAATCTGCCACTTGGGACCCCAGACTTAACAGGGGTCTTAACTCTTAAACTTGCTTGGCACTGTCAAACTGTCCATATCGAATCTTCTCCTGGAAAAAAATGTTTAGAAGAAAATTGGGGGTTGGGGGCTGGAGAGATGGCTCAGCAATTAAGAGCACTGACTGCTCTTCTAGAGGACCAGGGTTCAATTCCCAGCACCTACATGGCAGCTCGCAACTGTCTGTAGTTCCAGTTTCAGGGGATCCAATATTCTTCACAGACACACATGTAGGCAAATACCAGGCAAATACATAAAATTTAAAAAAAAAAAGAAGAAGAAAATTGATTGAGAATTCAGATTTTTAACTTTCTAGACATAAGGTATCTGCTCCTAAACAGTGTCTTAAGGAGAAATGCTAATTCCATAGAGGATGATCACACCAAATACAACACACAAACAGGTTTAAAATGTCAGATAAGTCAGGTGCTTGTGGTGTACACCTTTAGTCCCAGCACTTGGGAAGCAGAGGCAAGTGGTTCTCTGTGACTTCAAGGCCAGCCTGATCTACAGAGCAAGTTCCAGGACAGCCAGGAGGACTGTAATATATATATATATATATATATATATATATATATATATATATATATATATAAAGGTACACACCTTTGATCCCAGCCCCCAGGAGGTGGAGGAAGGTGGACCTCAGAGTTTGAGGCCAGCATGGTACACAGAGCAAGTTCCAGGACAGCCAGAGCAACACAGAAAAAGACTGTCTTGAACAAAAACAACAAAGTCATGAGTCCTACACGTACAGGTTTGACCAGCACACCTAGCTAAAGAAATAGCTCAGTATGAATACAGAACCTGGGAGGAAGACGCAACACAAATGTGGAACCTTCTCCCTTCTCCTTTTTGTATTGTTGAGTCAGAGTCTTGCTGTGTCATCTAAGCCAGCTCAGACTCCTAGTCCTCCTCTCCAGGGTGCTGGGTCCCCGTGTGCTACCCCACCTGCAGAGTGCTGGGTCCCCGTGTGCTACCCCACCTGCAGAGTGCTAGGTCCCTGTGTGCTACCCCACCTGCAGAGTGCTGGGTCCCTGTGTGCTACTCCACCTGCAGAGTGCTGGGTCCCTGTGTGCTACCCCACCTGCAGAGTGCTGGGGTCCCCATGTGCTACCCCACCTGCAGAGTGCTGGGTCCCTGTGTGCTACCCCACCTGCAGAGTGCTGGGTCCCTGTGTGCTACCCCACCTGCAGAGTGCTGGGTCCCCGTGTGCTACCCTACCTGCAGAGTGCTGGGGTCCCCATGTGCTACCCCACCTGCAGAGTGCTGGGTCCCTGTGTGCTACCCCACCTGCAGAGTGCTGGGGTTCCCATGTGTGCCACCCCACCTGCAGAGTGCTGGGGTCCCCATGTGTGCCACCCCACCTGAGTTTATAAGCTCCGTTTGCAAAAGAAACCATGGTAAGAAGGATTGATAAGTAGGCAGAACTTGTAAACTACAATAACAAATGTGGCTATTGAGTTCTTTATCAGCTTAAATGTTACACTTCTCAAGATGAAATTCATCAATTCAGACATAGATATATAGTATTATGTGTAATATACAACACTTGACCATTTGGCACATTTACTATTATACATAAAATGTTTTGCATAAATAAGATGCCCAGATAAAACGCTCATAGATATGATATTATTTATAAACAATGTTATACATTAGAACTGATCATTATCCATTGGTGAGACCAAGCCCAGCCCTGACACGGTTGGTGAGAACACTGCATGCCTCCTAGATGGTGCTTTACCCAATCAGAAAATGACCTTCCAGCCATGTCACTGTCAACCCTTGTTCAAAGGAAGCATGGCATAGCAAACATCTACATAATTCAAAGGTCCAATTTTTGGTTTGTTTTCTTATTAATAATTTACCAAAATTATTAATAGAAGTGAAAATGGACCCACCAGAGTTTTCTTTCTTTCTGTACTGTTTGGGACATTAAGACAAAAGGGTAGTGGGTAAGCAAGCCTAGACAATCACAGTGCATATGCTGTACTATGAGAACAACAACAGCCGGAACCTTCCTTCCAAAGGTACCCACCCTCTCCCTGTATAAATGATGCCGACAATACTTTTCAAATGTGATTTCTCAAAATAATTAGTAAGAAAGTCCTTGTTCCTAGGCCCTGGCCTCTTTACTTTCTAAGACAAATGAAAATCAATACAATATTCTACATCATCATTCAAAACAACAGCAAGCTTTCAAGCTATTATTACCAAATTTTTAGGAAAACCTAATGCCTTGAAAAAAAAATCAATCCTCTACTAAAGAGAAGCTGAGCAAATGTAATTCTCACTAAAGACACACACACATTCTCTCTCTCTCTCTCTCTCACACATACACAAACACATATACACACACAAAAATCACTCTCCTGCCACATACACACACATTACACTCTCTCATTCTCTCTCTCCTCTCTCACACACACATATGCTTTCCCTCATTCTCTCTCTCAGAGAGAGAGAGAGAGAGAGAGAGAGAGAGAGAGAGAGAGAGAGAGAGAGAGAGAGAGAGAGAGAGAGGACCCCTGGTGCCTTCCTGTGCTGTAACTGGCAGCTGAGTACCTGAGCTGCTTCAGGAACTCCACATCGGAGTTGCTGTTGATGAGTTTGATGAACTCCTCGTAGGAAGGAGCGTATGTGTAGGCTCTCTTGTGGTGCTCATTCATCTGCTCTCTGTACTCCAGCTGGGCAAGAAGCATCTGGTTGATGTAATCTGGATTACTCAGCAGTTCCACGACTGGCTTCAAGACTAGAGAGAAAAGAAACCGACTCCATAGCACAGAACTGAAATGTATTCGGGAAATATTTTTCAGTAGCCAAGTGGGGGAAATGTTTGTAACTGGAATATTTAAAAAGTGTATGCATGTACATATATAATTTAACGTATGGCATAACCTGTGCTTATTTTGTTAACAAGTGAAAAGAGCAATGGAAAGAAGTCTTTTGGAACTCACACTGCTAAGAAAACTCTCACATGAAGTATACCAAGTTTCCTTACTTTTTTGTAAGGTTCATTATGTTTTGATGAGTTTCTTCTACCAAAAAATGGATGTCAACGTTCCCAGCTGTTCAAAGCAGACATTGGGGAGGAAGTTCTTTAAATCAAAAACACCTTTACAAACTCGAGTGCCCTTGCCTACAGTCAGCATTTCAGCTGAAGGGCAGAGATGAGGATGAGGATGATGGAGAAGGAGAGAGTCAATCACTGTATTTTTCTTATTTAAGATCTTACTTAGGGAACATTTGTCTTCATCCCCCCACCTTGTAGTGAATGCATATACAAATGTAGAGGTCACTGGTCAACACCCAGTGTCCGCAATCACTTTCTACCCAACTACTTTGTGGGACAGTCTCACTGAAGATGGGGCTCAGGTCTGGCCAGCCTGGCTGGCTATCGAGCCCCTAGGACACGCTGTCCCTGTGCTGCCCAGCACTGGGGCTGCACAAGTGTACTGCCACATCTGGCTCTTAGTAACTCCAGCCCTGTGCTTGCACAGCAGGAATTTTAACCACCGAGCCATCTCCCTGCCGCTGTACTTGGCTGTACAATTAACTTTAAATGTTTCTTATTATGCTGTAGCACTGCACTTATTGTTTATTAAAAGTTCACAAACATGGCATACCATTGAAACTTACGGAAAAAAATACAAGTAAAAGCTAATCAGAGTCAGTGTGCTTCGTGGGGATTCTTTCCTCATGTATATGCTGCTGGTCAAGATAACTCAAAAACTATTCTAAGTGAGTGCTTCTCATGCATAGATGAAGAGTGGCTTTCCTATGTCAAATTAGTAACATTGGCAATATAGCATATAAACTTTTAAAAAACTTATTTATTTATTTATTTGCCTTGGTGTTTGCTTGGAACGACAGACAGTTGTGAGCTGTCATGTGAGTGCTGGGAATTGAACCCCAGTCCTCTGGAAGAACAGTTAGTGCTCTTAACCACTGAGCCATCTCTCCAGCCCCACATATAAACTTTTAAAGTTTATCACATACAGCCAAAGCCTTTATGTAATAATTAAAGTTGAAATGTCTAAAATTCCTTCCAACCCACATGCTCCAAAATATTTAAGTTCTACACAAATGTTATATGAAATATCATGACAGTATATAGCACATTGGTTTGTACACATCGCATTAGTACTATTAATTTTATAAGTTACCTTTTGTTGTGAGGATTTCTGCAAGCATTATACGCAAGCTGAGAGACTGGATGTCCTTCGAAGGGAGAAGGCAAAACACCAGAACCCGAGAACATGTTTGAAGGAATCTTACTTCATCACGTGAGTCCTTCAAGCATGCATGCAGCACAAAAGGCCTTGGCTGCTCTTCATGTCTGAAAAGAAAAAAAAACCAATAAATAAATGAAAAGAATATCCAGAAACAATTCAATTATACATCATTATGTAAAAAATATTCCAAATGAGCAACACATTGGCTTTAATAACTGCTACCTCCTCAGAAATCCCAATAATCAATACTTTTCTTAAACATGGAGTAATCTGGAGAGCATGTGCTTGTGCTTGGGTAATGAGGATGTACACTGTAGTTGTAACTTTTTATAAAGGAGACACAACTAGAGTCAGCAGGAGGAGGTGCCTACATGAGGATTTCCCAGCATCACACTGGCCTGTGGGCATGTCTCTGGGAGCATTTTCTTTCTTTTTTCTATTTTTTAGGTTATTTTTATCCTATTTTATGTTTGTGGATATTTTGCTTACATCTATGTTTGTGTACCACACGTATGCCTGGTGCTACAAAAGGCCAGAAGAAAGTGTTGGATGCACTGGAAGTAAAGTTACAGATTGCTGTGAGCCTCCATGAGCTGGGAATAGACCCTGGGTCTTCTGGAAGAGCAACTGTGCTTTTAACTCCTGAGCCATATCACCAGACCTTGAGAGAAATTTCTTAATCAATGACTGATGTGGGAAGGCCTAGACCGCTGTGCGCAGAGCCACCCTGAGCAGGTGGTCCTGAGCTGTGTAAGAAGGCAAGGTGAACAAGCCTGGGAGCCAGCCAGTAAGTGATATTCTTCCAAGGTCTCTGTTTCCATTTCTGCTTTGAGTCTCCTTGAGCTCTGGGCCTGACTTTCCTCAGCAATGAACTATGCTCAGGAAGTGTAAGCCAAATAAACTCACTTCTCTCCAAGTTGCTTTTGGCCAGTGTTTACATACAACAGCAGAATACAAAGTAGGCTATATGGCCTCACTGTATTTTCAAGGGCAATCATAATTACTACCTTAAGTAATAATCAAGGTTATAGGAACTTCCAAATACTAGCAACAGTTTTAAAACAGCATGAGTATCTCTTCAACTAAGCTGTCTTCAAGATGAATTCTTATTCATTTACTTATTTATTTTTAGTTTTTGAAATAGGATCTTACTATGTATCCCTGGTTGGCATTGAATTCATGTATAGACCAGGCTGGCCTCAAACTAAAAAATCCACTGCTTGAGAGTAAAGGTGTGCTCCATTATAGATGTGTGTATTGCACAAATTCTAGTCAGCATATAATGAAAAGCCAGAGCCAGGTATTAGGGAAAAGCTGGAATATCAGAGAGAGAAAACAGATCACAGTCAATTCTCACCCAGCCAACTTCTCAGGCTAAACAGGGTAAGTGTCATCTTCAAGGGTCCTCAGCCTGACTGGTCACTTCTTCCGAATGAATGAATCTCTGCCTTCTCCTGCCTTATATATCTTTTCTGCCTAGATGTTTTACTCCCTGGTTCAACTCTGTATCATAATCCTAGAGTTAGAATTAAAGGTGTGAGCTACTACTCCTTGTTGAGTAGGCCTTGAACTCACAGAAATCCAGAAAGATCTCTGTTTCCTGAGTGATGGGATTAAAGGCATGAGTCACATTCTCTGATCCTAAGGGTTTGACTGTGGGCTTCTATTCTCTGATTTTCCAGGCTGAATTTATTAAATATACAATATATCACCACATGTGTAAGCAATCTGGCTTTAACATTTGTCACCCCATTGATCTCTGGGACTGACTGGGCTGATCTGGCTGGCTAGGTAGGTGTCCTGTTTCTCTCTCAACACTCCATATGCCTCCCACCTGAAGCTGTGCATGTGGCTGATAAGAAGGACCTTCCCAAACAGAGGAGAGGCAATCTTTGGTCAAGGGTATACAAGAGCTGTGCTCTCCTGTTGGAATCTCCAAACAAGCTCTCAGATATAAATGGGATTCATAGCTTCATCTCTTAACAAACAACTGATAAAGCAGTATCATGAGCCACCTTTCTTGATGAGGAAATTGGAGACTTGTAAGTCCTGTATTATTTCTATGGACAAAAGGGTCTGTCATCTAATGCTCCCAAACATGATGGCAAATTGCATCTGTGAGGCTCTTAGGTACTTTGCAGTCTTGGCCATAAAACCCTGTCAGCACTAAGCCCAATCCTGGACTACTATTTTGGAGAGTCGGATTGAAGCATATGGAAAGAACATTCTAGATTTTTCTTTTCCATAGGATTTTGGAATGCTAATTTTTCTACTATCCTCTATTACAGGCAACTGGCAAAGTGTTGTGAAATAGATTTCTGTAATAATGAAAGGCCAATACTGAGCCAATTCCCTAGAGTACAGAAAATATATTAAGTCCTTTACAGGAAATGAAACATGAAATGCATACTGGTGCCTTTATGATTAATGCCTCTCAAGAGTGCACTGTGACTTGTCACACAAGACACTGGACTAACTGGAATATGCACACCAAAAACGAACAATCTCCTTCTTTTTTGCTATAACAAACTAGAGGAAGTTTGTCCTAGTGTGCAAAGCCGATGACGTGAAGATATTTTAAGAGCAAGGATTTTTAAATGCAACCCTCTGGTGACAGTTATTTTATTTGTATTCATTTATTTTGTTTAGGCAGGGTCTCCAGTAGCCCAGTCTAGCCTTAAATTTGCTAGGCATTATTAGGATAATACTCAACCCTTAGTCCTTCTGCCTTTACCACCGCAGTTCTGGTTTATAGATATGCATTAGTGTGTTCTGTTATAGGCTATTTTTTAAACAGCTGTAGGCATCATACACCCTAGATAAACATTCTACATTCTGTTCTCCATGTTGACTTTTCAAAAGGTTCCTCGAGGCAAGCATGACAGTGCATGCATGTAAAGTCAATGTCTGGGAGGCAGTGGCAAGAGAATAAGGGTGCAATTTAAGCTGTAAGATCCAATCTTTAAAAGCACAAAAAGGCCAACCAACAAAAGATGGTGCCATGCCTACAGCTGTGAGTTCAAGGCCTGCAAGAGCCACAGAACGAGGTCAATGTCAGTCATCATAACTTATTAAGACCCTGTTTCAAAATTTTTTTTAAAGAATGAGGTGACCTGGGGCTATATCTCAACAGTAGAGCATTTAACTAGTTTGCTTTTGAGCCTGGGTTGAGCCTTAGCATCTCCCCTCCAAGCATCTCCATTTATTTAAAACTGAAGCTACTCTATCACTGGAGCTGCATTTCAACACAGCAAACACTGAGGTGCTTCTCCTCAGCCATCTCCAGGCCTTCTACTGTCATTTGTACACATTTAGTTAGTACTTATGGATGGGGTGGCCAAGAGAAAACCTACTTTTACAAGAGAAGCTTCTTTAGATAATACTGAGCCTGTTATCAGCTGGAAGCTGCATGGTCATGAGAATGTCACAGATTTCCCTGTTTCCTAAGAGCTGGGTTAGGAGAAAGCCAAAGGCCAAAGATAGCTGATCCAATAAGCTCACTAAGCTCAGTGTCTGGGAAACTTCCCACCTGAGTGCTAAAACATCTCTCAGCAAGTTCTGAGCAGTGCATTTCAGGGATGCCAGGTGGGCATCAGTACTGTTTGTGAGCCAAGAAAGATTCACAAAGCAGAAGGCTGTTCTGGGTGAGGAAGTGTCTGCCCAGCTTCGGGTGAGCTGTAATGAGTCTGAGCAGTCTTGGCTGCCTCTGCTGGTGTGGATCAACCTCTTGCTCAATGAAGTTCCTGCTAGTCATTTCTAGTTCCTGCTCCCTGAGCAGACAAACAGTCAGTGACACTTATGTCTCACGTGTACAGTGTGATTTATCCCTCCCACCTATGTATACCAAGAAGTAGATATCACCACCACCAATGAAGGTCTGAATAACAGAAATGAATAATCCCAGAAGGGATAAATGGTGGGAACAATCCCCATCCATCTGTCTCACTCTCAAGTGTGTGCTGTGCTACACTATAGTCAGAGAGTGCAATGAAAAGAGGAAAAACATGTCAGAAAAAGAAAGAAAATATTTGAATAAAGATGTTTTTCTCAAACAACATGCCTGTGCTTGATGGGCACACAAAACATAGATTTTAAGGAGCTAAAATTTAAAAATGCTACTGAATTAACAGTAGGAAGGCAATCAGTTTTTGATTCTCTGAGCCAGGCTGAGATAAAGCAGATGGGACAAGGGAAGAGGAAACAGAACAATCCTTCAGTGTGATCTGGACTGTCTTACAGTAGCAGACGGACAGGCTGACCAGAAATCTGCCTCCAACAACCACGGAACAGTCAGGCAAAGGATGTTCTGCTTTTATTACTGCAATGGCATTATTCTCCTCACAGTCACCACCTCAAGGGTGTGCTCCCCAGGCCATCCACGTCAGTTTTCAACCCATGAGCTCTGTCCACCAGTGAGAGTTCCAGACAAGAATGCAATGCTGCTCTGCGGGGCCACACTCCCGTAGACAGGCCTGGCCATGTGCTTTGTGCAGTGCTACGTCAGTAAGAGCTGTTCTCCAAAACAAGTCACCCACATGAAAACCACCAGTGAGCACTAAAAGAAAGCAGTCCAGATTTTTCTTTATTTTTCTCTCTCCATTTTTCTCATCAACTGCGGTAATAAGGAATAGAAAACTAGGGGCTGTGGCTCGGTTGGTTGAGTGTTACCTAGGCTGCATCAGCTGTGGGTTCATCCCTGTAACTCAGGAGGCAGAGACAGGAAGTCAAAAGCTCTGCTACACAGTGAGTTAGCTGGAAGCCAGCCTGGGATACAGGAGAAAACAAACAATAAAATGAAATGAGAAACCCTAGTCACCTGAAGAGTCAGCACTTCTAACATGGAATCAATTCTGTCACTGTGATGGTCTGACTTACAATGATATTTACATCGCCTTCTAACGCAGCACTTTCAGACGCTGGTAAACATCTCAGTGAAAACCACAGTCTCAGGCTGAAATTAGATAGTCATAAAAACACTAAATTTCAGCTGGCAGTGGTGGTGCACACCTTTCATCCCTGCACTTGGGAGGCAGAAACAGATGGATCTCTGTAAATTGGAGGCCAGCATGGTGTAGGGAGCGAGTTCCCAGCCAACCAGGACTGCACAAGGAGACCCTGTCTCGAAAACAACCACCCACCCACTAGATTTCTCTAAGTACGTGTGTCCTTTACCTGAAATAAACACCCACAGCGCCATCCTAGGTGACTGTAATGTGAGCACTTTACAGCAGGCTTCCTTCAATTCAAATGAGCTCGGGCGGCTATTAGTGGGCACAAGAACCATGAGACACTTTAGCTGGTGAGTGCACAGCAAACCACAGAATACTAAATGGTAGTGCAAAGGTCGAACAAAACTCTGAAGGGAGGTGTAAGCAACAGAGATACAGGGAAGCCATCTCTTTGTTTCATTTCTAATTCATACAAACTGTCCACCAGAAGCTACTTTTACACCACACTGGACAGTGTTGTGAGAGACCTTACTTGTTCCTAAGGCCCGTTAGGGGACCTGTGAGACCAAAGCTACATTATTATCCTTTTACTGTCAAGGAAAAATGTCATTTTTCTCTTTCACTTCCAAGTATTTCAGGATTGTGCAAAGTAAATACAATGTGATCTTTTACTTTAAAAGCTTCTTGGTTTAAATATTCTAAATATCGATTAATATTTGGATATGGATACAGTAAGTGGAGCTGGCATATATTTAACAATTGGTTCTCCATAGGACAAAAGTCTGACTGAAAGTATCTTCCCATTCCATAGTGTAAATGGGCAATCTCAAGCCAGCGATATGATTTCAATAAGCTCTGAACTGTGAGTGTTAGTACTTCATGCATGGAAGAACTCAGTAGCACACTGCCAAGAGCCATATTAGGTTTATTAAAGGAATGGAGAGAGAGAGAGAGAAAGAGAGAGTAGGGAGCAGAGAAGAAGAAGAGAAAAGAGAAAGTCTTCCATGTGGTTGGAGCTTTTAAAGGTAGACACGCCCTAGATGTAGACATCAGAGGCCCCTCGGAGCCCCTGCAGGTGGGGCGTGGCCACAACAATCCAACAATCCACTGGCAATCAGCTGTTGCCTGCTGGCACAGGTTGACTATGGCACATCACTAGATGTGAGCTACATGAACAACAGCATTTTCAAGTTTGGTAGCTTGGAAGATTGTGGGGCTATCCTCAGATACGAAATTGCTTATGGTAACATTTTCAAACCACAGGCTGTGTCCAAGTTATAAGATAATAAAAGAATAAAGAATGAAGTTGCATTGTTTGGAGGAAAATGGATTATCTAGAGAGAATCAGATTGAGTGAATGAAGTCAGTCTCAGAAAGACAAGCATGGCATCTTTCATTTGTGGTTTCTAGATCTTATGTAAGTTCAGACATGTGAACAAGTGCATTCATGGACATACAGCGTGAAGAACTGAAACTTCAGGGAACCATGGAGAATATCGAGTGGGGAAGTGACAGAGAGGAGGGTAGGAAGGTTTGGGGAGGTATGTTCAAAGGCATGGCATTATTGCATGAAAAGGTTCTGGATGGGCCAATAGCATGTAGAGCAAATATGCACCCATAGGAAAAAAATTTTAAATAATCAGTTTTCAGACAATCTGATGCAACTGAACTTTTATCACAGAAACACAAAAAGTGAGCTATAATTTTCTCAAGTTTGCAAGCTCACTATATCACACTATAAAATAGTGTGTTTAATTCATCTCCAGATCCCTACAATATTGTAAGTTCACTACACTGCTTTCTAGTCCATCTTCAGTTTGTTGTACAAATTACTCACAAAACCCACAGGTGTCACTGGGGTGATTTTCTATTACAAAGTTACTGAGAAACCTATTCTGTGAGTACACTGTGACTATTTCCCTTCAAAATGTCTGCATTCCAAGTCAAGCAGGTAGACTATGCTTAAGCACTGCCTTGACAGGAGGGGCATTTTAATGAGAAAGGGAGGGTTTGCTGGTGTTCCATGCCTACCTGGCATTAGCAGCTTTCAGGTCGCAGAAGTGAGTGAGCAAAGCCTTTACAACATCACTACAGACAACCTTAACCACGTCCACGTGATTTAGCCTGTGGCGAATCTGCTTGGCTATTTCCCAAAAGTCTTCCAGGAGCAGATGGTAGAGCTGTCCTTCATCCCTGCTGAGGCTCCCATACCAGGAGAGAATGTAGTCTCTGTAACTGTAGTCGAACACTGTGGGAATGAGCGAAGCTAGGTCAAAGTCCCAACATCAACAACAAGGGTTCGTTGTTTAGGACATAACAAGAGAAGACAGAACAGGGGAATCTTTGAAAAGATCCTCATCTAACCAGAATGCCTGGGTCTTATACAGTCTAGTTATAAGTGTTTGATCTTGATGCCAATCTACTTTAAAACATATAATACTGCAAATCTCTTATCATCACTTAGGTCAAGGTCATGACTTCTCCAGGAAGACCTCAAAGCTCTCCTGAGTAAAGGAAAGGCACTTCTGTCACCTCATCTACCCTAAGATCTCTGACTCCACAGCCAGAGGTAGAAACAAACTGGCTTATCCAAGGGGAAAAAGAAATCACAAAAAAAGAAATTTTTATGTCTTCCAAAATTCAAAAAGCACCATATTTTTAGTATTCAATGGCCCCAAATAGAAGCAACTCAAGTGTCCATCAATGAATGAACAAATAAAATATAGCACATAAATACAATGAAATATTAATCATCTTTCTAAAGGAAACAGTTAAATGTAGTTTATAGAATTAATTTTTGTTTGTTTTTTTCCTTTGGTTTTTCCAGACAGGGTTTCTCTATGGAATAGCCCTGGCTGTCCTGGAACGTGCTTTGTAGACCAGGCTGGCCTCAAAAATCTATTTACCTGCCACTGCCTCTTGAGTGTTGTGATTAGAGGCATTCACCACTAGACCCACAGAATTAAAATTTTTTAGCATTTTTTTTTTTTAAACTTTATTTATTTTATTATTTATTTATTTGCCTTGGTATTTTGCCTGGAACTGGAACTACAGACAGTTGTTAGCTGCCATGTGGGTGCTGGGAATCGAACCCGGGTCCTCTGGAAGAGCAGACGGTGCTCTTAACCGCTGAGCCATCTCTCCAGCCCCATTTTTTAGCATTTTTAATGCTTTATCTACTTTTATTTTATATGTATGAGTTTTTGCATACATGCATCTGCACCATGCCTGCTGCCCAAGGAGGCCAGAAGGGAGTATAAGATCCTCTGGAATTGGGGGCTGGAGAGATGGCTCAGCAGTTAAGAGCACCCTCTGCTCTTCCAGAGGACCCGGGTTCGATTCCCAGCACCCACATGGCAGCTAACAACTGTCTGTAGTTCCAGTTCCAGGCAAACACCAAGGCAAATAAATAAATAAATAAAGTTTTTTTTTTTTTTTTTTTAAAAAGATCCTCTGGAATTAGGTACATAGATGGTTTTTAAACGACTTTCTGTAATAGAAACCAAATCCAGGTCCTCTGTGTGACCAGCAAGTGCTGTTAACCACTGAGCCACCCCTTCCAACAACTACAGGGATGACTGAATAGCTTTATCAGACTAACCTTCCTACACGAAACAACTGGGAAGTTCTTGCGGGGGTGCTTAAGGTTGTGAAGAAAAATCAAAAATTGGTGCTGGAGCTGAGGAGATGACTCACTGTTGAAGAGTCCATGCTGTCCTTACGCAGAGCCCAGGTTCGTCTCCCAGCACTCACACGAAGGGGTTCATAAGAGCCCTAACTCCAGGCCCAGGACCTCCAGTGCTCTCTTCTGGTCTCCATGGGCACCAGACACACATGTGGTGCACATATGGGCCTTCATTCACAAGCTCATAAAATCCAAATAAATATTTCTTAATTGGTGCAGAGCCATCAAGATGAGGCTGAGTGGCTAAGAGCACTTGCTGTGCAATTCAGACAACCTGAATTAATTTCCGGGGCTAATCGACTCCCAAAAGTTTTCCTCTGATCTCCACATGCATGGCACGGCACCTGTGCATCTGCATTCACATATAAGACATACACACACATAAGTAACAATAAAATTCTTTTTAAAGTTGCTTTATTTTGAACCAGGATCTTACTATTCAGCCCTGGCTGGCCCGGAACTCACTATGTAGATCTGCCTCCCAAACTCTGGGGCTGAAGGCATGCCCCATCATGCCCAGCAAAACCATGAGGTTTTGAATAAGAAAAGACATTTTTTAATATTTATTTTTATTTTATGTGAATTGGTGTTTTGTCTGCATGTATAACTGTGTAAAGGTATCAGATCTTGGAATTACAGACAGTTGTTAGCTGCCATGTGGATGCTGGGAATTGAACTCAGGTTCTCTGGAAGAACAGCCAGAGCTCTTAACCGCTGAGCCATCCCTCCAGGCCCAGAAAAGACAAATTTTATAGCCAGAAAATTTTAGAAAAGACATTTATATTAATCATTAATAGAAACATTACTAAAATTATAATCTATAAAATTCTAAAATTCAAAATTTCATACTATTTCTCTGAGACTGTAATACTCATCTTCATATTTAAACATGGTGATTTTTGTGAACTATGCCAAGTAAAAAAAAAATTTATTTGTGTATTATTTATTCAGTCATCTCTTAGTTATCTAACACCATGTAGTTGGTGGAAATATTCAGACTTTTTCCCTGCATAATAACTGAAATCAATATGTTTAGAAAACTGATAGTAACAATCTTTTAAAACCTTAATTTGATCTTCAAAATACTAAGTACCCTTAATCATTACTATTTAGACACGTGCACAGTCTCCTTCTAGGAACTTAACCACAGTGTTCATCACAATTGTTTCTCAATCCTCTTCTTGCACATTTGTCTGCTCTCCAGTCTTTTGGGAGGCTGTCACTTAATCTGCTTAAACTGATGTGTCCACACATACATCAAATCCACTCACCCCTAACACATTTCCTCCAGGATGTAACTAGCATGAAATGTTTCCTGAAATTTGAGGGAATAGAGAGCAGATATGCAATCCATGTTATAGACAAATCTCTTCTGGACTGCTTAGCATCGTGGGGTTGGGAATTTCCACTCTATAAATGTTTAAACCACTTCCATTTATCCACAACACAGATGCGCCCAATCTTCAAACAGAAACTCATGAAAACTCCCTACTCTAAGAGGATAGTTAAAGCAGACATTATTGCACTCCATTTGAGAAGGGCTCTCCATAGTAATCCCGTGAGCCCAGCCATTCTCACCGTCTCTCAGAGCTCGGTCCATGTTGTGAGAGATGACCACTCTTCTGCCCTGAGCTGTCTCCTGTGGATTTCCATACACCGGGCTCTGAAATGACAGGGAGGAAGAGATAAAAGACCCCTGAGCAAGCCAACTACATACGAAGATAAACCAAGCCCAAATTCAGAGATTATAGTCTTCTCTGGAAAAGTAAACAAATGTTCAATGTTAATTTTAAGATGTTTAGGAAAAAAGGAGATTAAATATTAGAATATTGGAAATAGTAGGGAAGCACAAAACCAGATCATCTATTTGTAAAAATTAAAAACATAACAAAAATGTAAGCCAATGAAGGAAAAGATAACACTGCCTCCATTAGGGTTTCTATTCTGTAATAAACACCAGGATCCCAATCAGCGTGAGGAGGAAAGGGTTATTTCTGCTCCCAGCTCTCAGGTCATTTTCTGTCACTGAGGAAGTGAGGCCAGGAGCTCAAGGCAGGAATCTGATGCAGAGGCCATGGGCAACACTGTTGATGGTTTGCTTCTTGCCCTACTTTCTTACACAACCCAGGACCACCCACCCTGTGTGGTACCACCCACAATGGACTGGACCCTCCCTCCCACATCAATCATTAATCTAGAAATGTCCTATGGACCTGCCTAAAGACAATCTGATGGAGGCATTTTCTCAATAAAGGTTCCCTTTCCCAGATGATCCTAGTTTGTGTCAAGCTGACATTAAAAACTAGCCAGCACACTATCCAGTAAATGATATTGGCATAGTTTTGTATTCAGAGGTAGGGGAGCTGATAGTCATACTTTATTTTTAACTTCAAACTGACTGGGAGCTAAATGTTTCCTTAAACTAAAACACATGTTAGAAAATTTGGAATCAAATGTTTATAATCATGAGATTAAAAAGGCCCCTACAATAAAGCAAAAAATCCAAAAGTTATAGAGAAAGACAACAACCATGTTTAAGGGCTGGGGGATAAAGGCCATGGGCTGAGGCACGCTGCCCTCCTAGGAAACCATAAAACCTCAGCAGGAAGGAAATGAAAGGAGTAAGTGGAAGGAGGCCGTGAATCTTTTCCTCTGTCTCCCTGCTGGGGCTGCTATCCTGCCTTGCTGGGTTACAGAGGACACGTTTGGGGTTCTGCTGTCCTATGGGGAGAGACTGTTTTTGAGACAGTCCCACTGTGTGGTTCAGGCTGATCTCATTCCCCTGCTCCACTCTTTCCTTCCTTTATAGATTTGAAAAGCAGGAACTCCATAGGCTGGCCTACCAAAGACTTGCTCTTGAAGACAATGCTAATGTCTATTCTGTAGCACACATTTGTTCCTCAGACAACACACCTCCTCCACAGTCACTTTCCTATGATGCTGGTTTGAGGAAAGACAAAAGAAAGACACGCACCTCTGCTGTCAAAAAGGATACTGGAAAAACTTGCAGGGTTAGTCTGCACATGGCCTCCCTATGGAATCTGATCACTCTGCTTCTGCTTTAGTGTTTTAATACATATATCACAATATACACTCATAAGAGCTTTCATTGAGACAGATCGCTATTACTAAAAACACACACATACATTTTACTGTTTATTTAATGAAAATAAACGACACCTAACTTCATATTAAAATTTGAAACTATTTGAAACTAACCAAGGTCATTTTTACTTACACAAAGCTCTTTAAAAGGAAAAAGGAGATCTCAATAATATAATTGCACATCTGAAAAATGTTTTCCAAAGCCAGGCCAAAACCTAAAAGCTTTTCTCTAAGCTGTGTAACCAGATCTACAAAATCAAGAATAGATAGCATAGCATTAACTCTTCCCTGAGTATACATAACAGCTTTTCAGCCCACAGCCATGATACACTCAAACTGTTTGTGCCAAAACCAGAGAAACCTTGCAGAAAAACTTGGGCACTCTGACACCACTACACACCAGACAACCAGGAGCTGACTGAAATCTAGCCTACATAACTTGGTCCGGTGGCTGTGCTCTCTGGGTGGCTTCCCAGCCAACCATGACTTAACTCGCCTGCTGCCCATTATGTGCACTGCGCTAGTAAACAAATGTCTCTCTTCTTTATTGTGCACATATATTTTCAATGTATTCCAGTTTATGTTCAAAGGAAAAACAGCCAAGCCTGGAGGCACATGACTATAATCCTGGAATGCGGAAGTAAAAGGGCTGTAATTCAGTGGTCATGCTTGGCTACATCGATAGTTTGAAGTTAGCCTGAACTTCATTAAGCCACAAACAAACACACAAAGGGTAAGAAAAAAGAAGGGAGGGGAAGGGAGAGAAAGGAAGAAAAGGTCATACAAATCCCAGGCTTGTAGGTATAATTTTCTGTGAAGTTACAAAAACATATGCAAGCCTGAAGTCATCACCATTACCCACACCAGTGTCACAGGGCTGTCTTTCCAAGGATCCGAAGCATCTGACAATCTTCTGGGATCCCATAACTTTCTCACTTTTAAACTACATATTCTCAAAACTGTCTCTTTCAAAACAATCATATTCTGCCTTGGCCTCAAAAATAATTTATTCAAAACCAAAGAAATAAAGATCATGAGTATCTTCCCTGGGAACCAGGGACTTGAGAGGCTGTTACATCACATGAAGACTGGCAAAGATGGGAACATTTGCAAGGACACAGTGCCAACCACTGTGCATGCTAGGCAGCCATGCCGGAGCCGGTGCAGCAAAGCAGGGCAGGGGACATGGCTTCATGGTGGAATAGGTCTGGTTCAGCTCACTGACGCCATTCCCTTGGCCCAGACACTTTCTATGTTTAGCTCTTTTTAAGTATCTCACTGTTCCTTAGTTTTAAATATAAATGGTATTCAGGTTCCAAAACAGCAAAGCACTGCATTGGCTAGGAAAGTACTAGAAAAACCAAAGGAGCTATACTTGCCATTGCGCTACATGTATTGTTTTTTGTTTGGTTTTGTCTCATCAACAAATGGAAATCAATAATTTTTAGGTGTCTACATCTAATTCATTGTTACTTCAAACACTGTTGGGTTACACTGCACCAAACTGTAAGCCAGATTCAAGTCACGGACATCATGTCCATAACTATAGTCACACAGAGCTCTTGGCAGAATGCCTCACATGCAACAGCACAATTCGGCTATGAGCACTAACACAACACAGACTGTTACCAATTTTCAAGAAAATGGGTTGGAGCCAGGCAGGGTGGCATAGGCCTTTAATTCCAGAATTTTGGAGGTAGAGACAGATGATTTCATCTTAAGTTAAGGACAATGTGGTCACTGGGGTAAGTTCAAGGCTGGTCAGAGAGAGCTGTCTCAAGGAAAGGAAGAGAGGAAGAAGAAAGAAACCTGGTTGGTTTGCAGGGACTGCTGGCAGACAGACCCAAAAGGATCACAAATGGTAGCAAGGACAGCAGAGAAAGGAGCAGGAAGCCAGGGAGCCGGAAAGAGGCCGCGGACACACTGCTCGCTCTAAAACTATCTCTGCCTTTGTGGCTCCCCTCTACAGGGAGAAAAGCTATTCCACTGCTTCTCTTCCATTACACTTACTATTACTGAAGCCTGCAAGCCATGTCTGCTTTGACAAAGGCCAGTTTGGCTAAAGCTGGACTATGCTTTGCTGTGCTTCATTGTGAGTTTGCTTTCCTTAGCATGAAAAAAAAAAAACTGTCAAAACATAAGCCAAATAAATATCCTTCTGGGGAATTTTGTATTAATAGGAAGTGGTGGTATCTGTAAAATCTCCTTCCCCTTTTATGGAGTTTTAAGATTTATTGTTTGTTTATTTGAAACAGGGTCTCACTATGTAGCCCTAGTTGGCCCTGAACTCAAAGAGATCCACCTACCCACTAAAATTTATTTTTTAACTGGTAACATAAGAACATAAAAGCTGTACATATTCTGGGTAGGGTACTGTGTGATATTTCCACACATGCACGTTCACTGATGTCTCATCAGGTCAGTCATCTCACTTACAACGTAGATCATCACGATAGAACTTTTTTTTAAGAGTCTAGCCCAGGTAGGTCTGGAACTCAAGATTTTCCTCCTCAGCCTTCCAAGTGCTGGGATTACAGATTTGTACCACTTGTCCAGCTGACAAAATCTTTGAGGATCCATTTGGAGTGAGGGTGGGGGGATAGAGAGATGGCTCAGGGGTTAAGAGGACACGGCATTTGTGTCAGATGGCCTAAAACTAACTCTAACACTAGCTCCAGAGCATCTAAGGCCTTCTCTGACACCTGTGCGCATGTGTGCACATGCACACACATGTAATAAAATAAACATTATAAAAATTATTTTATTCTAAACTGGGTACAGTGTTGCAATCTTGTTGGAGACCAGAATGTGAGGTCAATCCATCTATGCAACACAGACCCATCTAAAAGGAAAACCCTTTCTTCTGGTACATTATTGTCATATGCACAATCACTGTATTATGGCACAATAGTAGTATACCATATTTTCCTTCTTAAACAAGCTTAGTTTCTATCTTAATTAAAAACATTGATTTTTGAAATTAAACCTACAGGTATTAGTATCTGATACTGATATTTTTCTAAATTTCAAATAGGCTATAACTTTTCAAATGTTATTTTCAGCTACATAAGCTGTAGAGACACAAACTTCAATATATTATGAATGTAAAGAAGTGAACTGAGTCCTAACCCCATAATCCAGAGGTGTTTTGCTCTATTTCCTTGTGATCAATGCAATCAGCATTTCCAGACTCTAACTATGGGCAAGTTACTTTTCTGTACCTCAGTTTCCTTATCTATAAAGCATAACAGTATCTAACTAACCATTAGAATTAAAATGAGTATCAACAGAAAGAACACACATCAAGTATAACAACGACTAAATTATAATTAAATGTATAATAACCCATCACTGGGTTTGTGTGTGTGTATGTGTGTGTGTGTGCATGCATGTGTGCGTGCATGCACACATGTGTGCACAGAAGTCAGAGGTGAGCACTGAGAGTCTTCCTCAATTTCTCTTACTTTATTTGGGAGGACAAGGTCTCCCATTGAACCTGGAGTTTGCCTACTCAGCTAGACTAGCTGGCAGCAAGCCTCAGCAATCCTGTCTCCACACTCCCAGCATTGGGGTTACAGGTGTTCACAGCATGCCTGGTTCTTTACACAGGTTCTAAGAATCTCAACTCAGGCCCCTCAATGCTTGCAAGTCAAGCACTCTACCCACTGAACCATCCAACCACCCTCATTTGCATACTTGTAAAAGAAATTGCAATCAATTCTGCATTTGGCTCTTTAGACTTAATATTTTATTAAAAGTGTTGTTTTCATAATGAAAAACTTGGAATATAATGTTTAAATGACTTATACCATAATTTATCTGCTTACTCTGAACTTAATTTGCTTCTACTTTTTTTCCTATTTTAAATGAAAAGGATTTCCATTTTTGTTCTGTTGATATAAATACAACACTATAAAAATGTAAAATATGCTAAAAGTGATTATAAAAATATAATGGACTTGGATCCTAACTTTATTAAAGGATTTAATACCTCAAGCATTTTCCTATGAGCTGGAGAGATTACTCAGTGGAGTGGGTACAAGAATCTTCTGTACAAATGTGATGACCTGAGTTAGAATCCCTGGAATCCATATACAAGCCAGACAGGAGCATGAACATCTGTACTAGCACTCCTGTGGACAGGAGAATCCCAGACAGGAGCATGAACATCTATCTGTACCAGCACTCCTGTGGACAGAAGACAGACAAGAGAATCCCCAACAGCTTGCAGACCAGCCAAGCTGGCATAAACACTGGGAAAACATGGACCTGGTCTCCAATAAGGTGAAGGTAAGGACAGACAGAGTTGTTTGATTTCCACAAATGCAGACAAGCACCCACGTTCACATTTACATCATCCCCCCTCCCTCTCTGGCAGACTCACGCATCATCATCATCATAAATAATAGTAATATTAAAATGTGTTTCAAGAACAGCAAGCAGGGTAGGGACTGGTGGAGGAAGGCTGAGGTTTAGCAGCTAAGCACATCCATGTGGTCACCTGGAAACATCCTTTCCAGCTTGTCAACAACCTAAAGCATGTGCCTTTAAGGAGAGGCGCTCTGTGCAGGTGCTTCCAGACTTCCTCATCCCTTTGATGCTTTCTGATTTAACTGGCACAAACAGATGGCTCTAGAAATGTTTCTCAGTAATTAATCTAAGAAAATAATAGATATTGCCACAAATGCAAAAATCTCTTTACTCAATACTAGTAGATTTTTAAAATAAGCCAATAAAAATTAGGACTGTTTTTCCCTGTCTTTTTTTGTTGTTGTTGTTTTCAAGCCTTGGCTGTTCTAGAACTTGCTCTGTAGACCAGGCTGGCCTCAAACTGAGAGATCTACCTCCTTGGTGTTGAGATTAAAGGCATGTGCCATCACTGCCCAGCTGAATGTTTTCCAATGTGTTGGAAAGAATCAGTCTTCCATGGGGAGCATGTTTTACTCCTTACACACCAATCTGAAGGGCCTAAAAACACACTCCATTTGATTAAGACAAATTCAAGTCCATTGTCTGTAAACAAAAATTATAACTTGTACTTGAAAATACATAGACAAATAGTAATATAAATGGACAGAAATGAAAGGATATGGAATGAGTAGTGGAGCCAGAGAAAAACATCAGAAAGTAAACTGGGTTAGGAAAATTTAGCTAAAATCTCTGACATGAGCATTTTGCATTCCTCAGAAAGTTTGTATCATAAAAATTATATTTATTTTTATTACTTAGCTCCATCCTATGATATTCACATTATTTGAGTTCATCTGGCCAATCCTGGGTTTCCATAATGTGAATCAAATTTCCATCAATCTGTTCAGCCATCTAATAATAATCACCGAGGACTCACTCTATCTCCCTGGCACATAGTTGGACACTGACAGAGAAAAGCAAATTTTATTTTCTGGGCTCATGGAACTTAATCTATTCTTGATGGGTGCTCATAATAAAGCAGCTAATAAGTCATTGTCCTACAGGAGTATGCTTAAGAATTCCAAGATTCTTTATATTCTAGAAACCTCCATCCATTTCACTTTTTAGCCCTTCCTTTTAGTCATGGAAGGAAGCCATTCAAACACAGAATGAATCTCTAAGAGCATTTTATAAGAATTTGAGACTCATACATACTGGCATATATTACATAATCTCATTTCATAAGAGACAACAGTGAACTTTAATGATAACTAACCTAGTCACCCTGCTTCAGAGCTTTTATATAATCCAACAACTAGATGAGTCACACAGAATTGCTTGTTTTCCAGAGATTTATATTCCATTTCTATCATAAAATACCATAATACCAGGCCTGGAGAGATGGCTCAGAGGTTAAGAGCACTGACTGTTCTTCCAGAGGTCCTGAGTTCAATTCCCAGCAACCACATGGTGGCTCACAACCATCTATGATGACATCTGGTGCCCTCTTCTGTACACTGTGTGCATAATAAATAAACCTTAAAAAGAAAAGAAAAAAACAAAACAACAAAAGCAAGAGAAATCACCTCAACTACCGAGGTAGTTTTAAATAAATACAGTACCTATGTCAAAGGCTTATAATCCTCCCATGTACAGAAGTAAATCAATCATTCCTGAAGCTTTAACATGGCTAAAATAGACCCCATGAACCTTATAAGACCTCTCAGACACTTAGCCGAACCACTTCAGAAATGGCTGTAGAACAATCCTTTTGTACACTGTGAAGATGCTTTATTCTCATTGGTTTGATAAAGAGCCAACTGCCCAATACCTAGGCAGAAAGATGTTTGGTGGGAGAGCCAGACTGAGAGAATGCTGGGAAGAAGGAAGGCAGAGTCATCAGCCAGATGCAGAGGAAGCAGGAGATGAACATGCCATGCTAAAATAAGGTACCACCACATGGTAGGGAACAGATAAGAAATATAAGTTAATTTAAGTTGAAAGAGCTAGTTAGTAACAAGTCTAAACTATCAGCTGAGCATTTATAATTAATAATAAGTCTCTGTGTGGTTATTTGAGAAGGGGCTGATGGCATAGAAAACCTTACCTACAAGAAATGAATAAGGAAAATCCTCAAAACACTAAAGAGACCTACTACTATAGCACTTCTGGGTATCTGTCCAAAAGCAATGAAATCAGCATACAAAGCAGAGCTTTGCATACCGTGTTTATTGAAGCACTATTCACAATAATACCAACCTAGATACCTGTCAGCAGACAATGGATAATGCAGATGTGATGTATACACAATGGAATAAAATCATGTCATTTTCAGGAAAACAGAACTGAACCATCCTGTTAAATTAGCCAGACATCAAAAGTATTGCATGATTTCTGTCACATGTTTAAAAGATTGTTTCATGACCCTAAAGTTGAAGAGAGACTATTAGAGAAGAGAAGGGGCCGGAGAGGAAAGAAGGAGAGTGTCAGACAAAGGATGATGATATTGTACAGAAACAAAGTCAATGAAGTCACATCTCGTAGAATTCAAATGCTTTCATAATTGTAACCAACGCCCCCAATCTAACATTGACTGTACCTAACCAGGGTAATTGTTCCAGAGTACAAGCAAATTCCCTGAATGGCAATGGGACAACCAGAGACAGCATCAAGTAAAATAGTCCAGAGTTAGCAAGCTCCCCTAAACCCCACCTGAACCTCTTCATTACCTAGATCTCATAATACTCAATGAAATCTTCCCTGACAACACTTAATTTTTTCACACTTCTTCTCATTTATTTTGTGTGTGAGACAGTCGGAGGACACCTTGCAAGAGTTGGATTTCTCTGTCTAGCATATAGGCCCTTAGGGTCCAACTCATGTCCCCAGACTTGATGACAAGCCAGAGAATTTTGAGAAGCAATCCCTTCATTCACAAGAAAAATAAAATGGACTGTAGGAACACTGGGCCAGGTCACAGGCACACAGTGCTCTGCCGTCTCTATTCCACGGCCTGTAAGAAAGTTCTGGTGACAGGGGACAATCACAGTCCCCTTGATTCTTTTCTCTGAGCTCTCAGACCCTTCCTGCTCCTACAGCCTCCCTTGGCTTCGATGATCTACATCTAAGCGACTATTAAATGTTCTTGTCTGATCTGTCACACCATAAAAAGCCTAGAACCACCCACTGTTCATTCAGCTCGGTCATGTTTGGGAAGGCATTAGCCCATTTAAAATTGCTTCCTGACTCATAAAATAATAGTAAATGTCTCATAACTGAGAGTATTCAGTATAATTCTTGGTAGACACGAAGCACTCAATAATTGTTTTTGCTGTTATTTCATCCATTTACTTCTAAATCTTCTACCACTTCTTTCAAAAATCACCTTTTAAAAAGTGCCTTTTATAAAATGTCATCTTCCTCACCTTCAACAATTATTTTTGCCCCCCAATTACCAAGATATTTGATGCTTTAAGCATCTCCCGGTGTTCCCATTTTACCCCACCCTCACCCCACCTCCTCCCTGTGGCCTCAGGCATGAATCCTTCCACGCTACCCTTTCCGCCCCTTCCTCTCCACTATTCTGAGACCTTTAATCTGAAATATGCTCCCGCTCCTCCTCTCCATGTAGCCTTGGCTGTTCTAGTCCCAGGCTGCCTAGGCCAGAGGCTGCAGTGGGGTCCCGTGGTAAGGAGCATTTGGTTTTTGGTTTGTTTGTTTTGTTTTCGAGACAAGGTTTCTCTGTGTAACTTTGGAGCCTGTCTCTGTTGAGGTTGGCCTTGAACTCACAGAGATCCCTCTGGCTCCCAGTGCTGGGATTAAAGGTGTGCCACCTCTGGCTCGCACACACTTGTTCTTACAGATGCCCACAGTTCAATTACCAGCACCCACATGACCACAGGGCCAGCTCACCAGTGTTCATTACGTCAGTTCCAGGGAATCCAATACCCTCTTCTGGCCTCTGAGCTACAGATACACACAGGGTACACCACAGATATACATGCTGACAACATACCCATACACATAAAATAAATAAATTAATCTGCAAATATTCTTCAAGTGGCTACAAATTCTCATAATGCATGACACCACTCTCCTCCAGCGCTCCTTCCCTCCTCAGCCAGCTTCTGCACTGTTTCACAGACTCTATACTCCCCACTCTTCAACCTCAGTATCTTCTGTGCCTCAGGGGCTACCTTCACCTCTTTACCTACAGCCCATACAGTACTGCATAGGTCTACAACACCCACCAAGCTGAGGAGGGCAGAGGCCACCCCTTTCTGGATGTCTGTCTGCATGTGAGGCTGTTCTCTCCTCACTCATGTCACTCTGAGTTTCCTTCCCATGAGTCTCTGCCTTTTCCTCTCTCTCCTCAGTAGGCTTCTCCTCCTCTACTTGCCAACTCTTTTCTATTCAACCTCAATCAACTAAGCAACTCCCCCTCCTAACAAACAGACTTGTGTACCCCTCATCTCTCCCTCCAAGTGCACATAATTTCAATTTGAACATATTTTATCCACAGATATGTCAAAATATTCAGGACTAAAACTTTCTTATTCTTGCTTCTACCACACTAAACCTGCCCGAATGGCATCTGTATCCATTCAATCACACAAGCTTAAAACTAGAATTCCCTTCTCCTCGCCATAAGAAATGTTTACTGGGCACAAACGAAGAGTGCAAGTAAAACTGACCAGATAGAAGGAAAATTAAGTCTGCACATCTATCAAGCTGAACTAGATGCATTAAAAATGGGAGCAAAGCCCTTCTGTGAGGCATGAGATTCAGGCATGTATGCATGCTAAGGTAAAATCAGGAATGGGGTGATTTAGGTGAAGGGTGTGTGAGCAGAGGTATCATGCTAGTCATGAGACCCTTTCAAGTGAGGTTAAGAGACTATTGTTTGAATGCCTCCATCTCCTTCCTGAGACTGTCTACGCCAGTCAGAAAACCTGGACACCTTACAGCAGTTTGCTGGGAATGGGAACTGGTCCAAACTTGACCAATAAGATGTGAGGAAACATTGCCAGGGGCATTTCTAGGAATTGTTTTGCTTTTCCTCCTCTGGTTCCAATCATTTTGTTGTTCCTTTCAATTATCATCCTGTGAGGTTGATAAAATAGATACAGTCACTTGACAAACAGCCCAAGAACTAACTGACTCTTGAGAAGGGAGAGTCAAGGGATGCACAGAGAGATGGGGCTGTGCCTTCCACTCAGCCTGCCTTACCTTGAGGGTATATGTTATTTCTTAAAATAATAAATCACTTAAGGTTTTAAAAAAAGAAAGTGGATATAGGAATCAATCAATCATGCTTACAACACATTGTATTAGTTGGCTGTGATGCTTCATGCCTGGAAATGCAGCACTCAGGAGGCTAGGGTAAGGTAGGTGCTGCACTGACATCAGGGACATCCTAGTCAACCCATGAGTCCCAGGCTGCCTAGGCCAGAGCCTGAAACACTGTTTTAAACAACTACCAACCTTGTCTCTGGACCTTCCTCCTTTGTGTGGCTCTCAGAACCAGACTTAATGGATCACAGTCTGGGAAACCCGACCTTTATCAGAAGACTTCAAGAGCATATGACTGTTCCAGTTTAAATGCAGAAAAAGTGCTGACTTCACACCTGTTCTCCTACCGCCTCTGATGTACTGATTCATTCTGGATGTGTTTACCTCATCCATCGTGGGTCCTACTGAAGTACTAACAATAGCAGAGGTAAGTTTCCGCCAGCCTAAAGTACAAGGGTTAATGATAAGGACACAAGACTACTCCCAAACGGTAAAAATTAAAAATGTGAGCCAAGCAGGTGGTGGCTCACATCTTTTATCCCAGCACTCGGGAGGCAGATGCAGGCAGATCTCTTGAGTTCTAGGCCAGCCTGGTCTACAGAGCATGTTCCTGGACAGCCAGGATTGTTGTACACAGAAATCCTGACTGGAGAAAAAAATTAACATTGTGATAGGCACCAGAAGTAGTATTTGGTGCTACTGAAAATGTAAATTTAGGGAAAACTTCTCTACCCAAGTAATGCTGAGGGTTGAAGGCAGAAAAAAAGACCAGGTAAAGACAGCAGTGCTGAAGGCAGGCATGGGCAGGAGCGTGGCTCTGTGAGGGCTGAGGTCAGGGTGGAGGGAACTGCCACAGCTCAGACTAGAGCCAGGATAATAACAGGAAGCTGCTGACAGGCTTTAATTAGACAGGCTGCTAACTAGGGATCTGCATAGGCTTGTCTTTTTACAGAATAAATCAGAGAAGGAGCCCACACAGAAGCAGACAGACCAACTGAGGCTGTTGCAGTTGCTGCGGTGGGGTCGGCCATGAGATCTTGAAAGACATGGGACATGCAAGGGATACTGGGAGAGACTGCGACCACCCAGCACAACAGCAAGAAGGGAAAGAAACAGGACAACAGTTCCAGCTCCTAACAAGCAGTGAAAATAGTTCAGGGGGAAAGAGAGAAAGAAAAGGAGAAGAAAGAAGGATCATCAGCATTTGGAGCCGCCCCTTGGAGATCTAAGCAGGTCCTGACAACGCCATGCACTCACTGCTGTGGCTCTCTGCACGTTCTCAAAGTCCCTCATAAAAGGGGGGCCCACCTGCCTTCCTCTCCTTTCTCTCTCTCTTCTCAGCCTGCACTCTGCCTCCCCCTCCTACCCAAGAGACTACTTTCTCTTCCCCATCCCTTCTCCCCAGTAAAACTCTTCCCCTGAGGGCTGTCTGCATGACACTGTCTCTGTCACTTCCCTGCTGTGGGGCACCCCAGCTCCAACCCACCAAGGTCTCTTTTCCACTATTCTTTAAAATATAACAAGGAGGAAGATGGAAAGAGATGAAGGACGAGGAGGAGGAGAAGAAGAAGCAGCCATCTCTGAGAATTAACCCATCTGCAGCTCTAGGGAACAGAGACCGTGGAGCACCAAGAAATGACCTTTCCTGGAGGCTCTGCGTCAAGTGAGAACTAAAGAAACTGAGAACTAACAGAAAAGATGGCTAAAGGGGAGGGAGTAGTGGGGGGGGCTAAGGGGAAGGGAGGGGGGGGGGGGGGGGGGGGGGGGGGGGGGGGGGGTGAAGAGAGGGTGGGATCAGATGATGAAAAAGGCACCAAAGCCTATAGCTATTAGTTAGCCCTGCATAGAGAGAAAGGTGAGAACAACAATTGATCTAGTTACACAAGAAATGGAAGTTGCAAATTAATTTTCCAAAAAGTGTATTCAACACTAAGATAGAAACAGGTGCCAACAAACAAGTCTAACCCTTATTCTAACAATGTACAATTCACTGTTTCTTCCTAGGCTTCATAAGCATTTCACCTCAAATGCACATGCATTTTTTTTTTTTTTTTTTTTTTTTACATCCAGCTTCCTGCTATTCAGGCATGGAAATTCCTAGGCCAACAAATGTACAAGGACAAGCCACTACCTAAAGGAGCAGAGGAGTGCAGGCTAGCCCCAGGGTAAGATCAGGCATCCTCAAAAGCCTAGCCACCCATATTCGTGAAGTTATCTGGAAAGCTCTACCTTGCCTGGATAAACTACAGGAATGTACCCCAGCCTCATGCAGGGTGGGACTTAGACCTACCCCTGGCACTTGGGGTATCCAGAAGGCTCTAAAGGAAGTCTTACTCTGGCCCCTCCATTCAACCAGTCAACAGTATTTTCCCAAGCTTGTGGAGTTTGCATTTCTCTTTTAAAAGTCCAGTTTCTGTTTTTTAAAAAAAAAAAAAAAAAAAAAAAAAATCAGGTTTCTATGTAGTCGTCTGAACGGGAACAGCCTTCAGCACACACTATTCATTTTTGGAAGGCCTACTTACCCTCCCCCCAGCAACTTGCTGAGTCACCTTTTTAGTGCAATTGAAAACATACATTTTTAAAGAAAATCTAGGACACTGCCTACCCCAATGTGATATGGTTTAGAAATGAACTCTACAGCATTTTTAAGCTAGCAACATCAATTACCAAGGTGACATCACTGCATATTCCCCAAACAAAAAGCTGCTTAAGATTCCGGGAATGATCAGAATGAAGAGAGGGTTTATAGGAGAACACTAACATCTCCAGCCTTCACACGGAAGTTCAACAGTGGGTGTTTCAGTTGACCCTTTGTTCTGTGATAAAACACTAACCAAAACTAGATTAGGAGAAGGGAAGGGTTTCTCTGGTTTACAGGCTACAGTCAGAAACTCCATTAAGGGAAGCCGAGGCAGGTCCTGAAGCAGAGACCCTGAAGGAATGCTGTTTCCTGTCTTTCCAGGCTCACAGGCAACTGCTTTTCTCATAGAGCAGGGTCCACTTGCCCAGGGTGGTCACCACCCACAGGCTGGGCCATCCTGCTGCAATTAGCAATCAAGAAACTGCCTCAGCCATGCCCACAGGCCAGTCTGGTTAAGGCAAATCTTCAAAGAATCTCCTCTTTCACAGGTGAGTCAGGTCAACAACCAAACTAACCAAGACAGAGGGTCTCTGGTCTGCATGGTACTGAATACGGGCTAAAAGGAATGTCAGAACACTTGACAATGTTCTTAAATCTATCTGCTCTGGAACTAGTGATAGTTGTGGAATATTATTTTAAGGGTTATTACATTTCTTTATGCTGAGGAACACTTGTTTAATGTTGCAAATATTTGTTGTATTCTTTTTTAAAATATTTATTTTTATTTTATGTGAATTGGTCTTTTGCCTGCATGTATAACTGTGTAAGGATGTCAGATCTCGGAATTACAGACAGTTGTTTGCTGCCATGTGGATGCTGGGAATCGAACTCAGGTCCTCCGGAAGAACAGTCAGTGCTCTTAAGTGCTCTCCAGCCCTTGTTGTATTCTTTTATGTTGTATTTATTTAACTCTGTGAAGCTGTGTTACTTTGCCTGTCTAAAACACCTGCTGGTCTAAAATAAGAGCTGAACAGCCAATAGTGAGGCAGGAGAAAGGATAGGCAGGGTTGGCAGAGAGAATAAATAGGAGAAATATGGGAAGAAAGAGCAAGAGAACAGGGAGAAGAGGGTTGGGGGCCAGCCAGCCAGCCAGCCACAGAGTAAGATCGAAAGTAAGAGTTACAGAAGGGAAAGGCAAAGCTGATCATCGACAAGTCAAACTAAGGCTGGGCATTTATAATATAATATTTGGGAGCTGGGTGGCAGGCCCCCCTACAACCAACATGTGATATCTGATAAAGTCAAAGAAAAGCCTTGATTATTTTTTCCCTGGTCTAGAACTCATTATACACCTCAGACTGGTCTAGCTAGAATTCACTACACAACCAAGACTGTTTCCACATCACCTGCCTAGGCCTCTGGGGTGAGGACTGTATTACTCCATTAGCCTCCTTCACTAGCTGATCACTATGGCCACAGTGCATTTCTCATTTTAAATCTAATCACATCTATTTGTCATTTCTATAGCCTACCACTAATGTTATCACTCCTGTACCTGAGAATGTCAAAAACTGCCAGGACTACAGACTAAACCCCAATTCTACTCTCATTCAAGGACTTCCAAAAGACCACCATTATCTTCCAATGTTGGCTCCTGTAACTCACTCCTCTGATAGTCACCGACAACTCAAATCTCTAATGGTCCAACTACTCTGAAACAGTTTTCCAGATTCTTTTAACAAGTGATGAAAAAATGTATACTGCTCCCTTTAGATAGTACTGCTGAATTCAGACACAGCTTTCTCATTTCTAAGGATATGTTTGCTGGTTTTGATTGGCATTTCTTTTTATATTCCTTGCATTAAATCGCTCTACTTTGAAGTTATCATTATTCATACGTAACTTTATTTCATATGTATCAGCCTTAAAGAAGAGTTGCTTCCTAAGAGAGGAAAATAATTTTTCTACATGCGCAATAGCTATTCATAAACCATGAAATGATAGGTATCAAAAACTTCCTCAATATATATTTGTACTTGTTTATACATTAAAATGTATCTGGAAAAATTAATAGCAACTACTGCTGGTGCCTGGCTTTATATGAGAAAGCTTCCCTACACACACACACACACACACACACACACAGCTTATTCTTCCATACCTTTTCACTAATCATGTAACTGTGGAGTCTATAGAAAGTACACCTAAAATTACCAACAGCATGAACTTAAAGTGCAGTATCCCTGATGCCACAAAGAATTAGGCAGGATCCTGTAATTGAAAAGTTTTTATTGGTATTCTGTAAACCAAATATCACTCCAAAGATTTAAAAGCCATTTTAAAAAAAAAAGCTACATTTTTCCCTACTGGTCACCATGACTCAAACTCCCTTAGTTGAAAAGTGGACAAATATTTTGAACAGGGCAGTAAATACATTATGCCATTATCTGTTATCAAATTCTGAGGATTGCTTATCACATTAGTATAATAAAGGAAAGCCACAAAGAGGCTATGTATAGTCTCTCTAATTCCTGTTTCTTTCCTTTTCCTCTCAAGTAACTAAATTAAGTTTGCTTCATTTAAAGAACATCTGTATTAGTAAAAGAACCCATTTAGGAACCCTCGCCATCTGATCCAAGCCAACTAGAGCAGTGGACAGCTGTATGAATGTTCTTACTGTCTCTCCCACTGTCTATCTGCCTTTCCAGCCAACCAACACTACTTGGCCTGAGAGGGCTGAACAGGAGTACTCTTGTTTATATCTGGATCTTCCCAAGGTCAGAGCCAAGCACTTATAAAGGCGGTGACTGAAGCTCCTAATGTTACTATTGTAAGGCTCTCGCTCTTTGCTAGGAAGCTGGGTGAACTTTCAAACCTAAAAGATGTCATCAAACGCTTAACACTTGTTTTCTCATCAAAATCTATCTATCGAGAACAAACTGTGTCCTGGCACTGAGCCACTCAGCTGGCAAAAATAAATAAATTAAATAAATAAATAAATAAATAACCTAACAAGATTAGAATATGAGTTGTGTTGCAGATATTCAGAAATGCTCACTGAATTGGTCTGACAAACTTCCTGCACTGCTCTGTCTGGTGAACTCTCCAGTCTTGCACTAATGCCTTCTTCATATGGCCTTTGTTTCCCACATGCTACTACGCTCAGCTTCTGTGGAGTTGCTGAATCAACTCACCAAACTCCTTCAATTGCTTATTCATCTTCACGTGGTATAAATCAAGTAGATAACATTCAGTACTTGAGGTAAAGGGGGTTAATTAGTTTATTACCTTAGCACAATATTCCACACTGCGTTCACAGATCTTTGATAACTCTGGACCCTATAAATACACACTATTATAAATTGTCCAACTTATAATAAGTTTTTTTAAGTAGCAAATAAATTGTAACTAACAAAGGAGAAATATCCAGAGTCTGAGACAGAAGAGGTGAAAATAATTTGAATGACATTTTTGATGAATCTCTTTATTTCATCAAATGTTAAGCTATGTCCATCTCTTCTGTTACAGGACGATGCACTCTGAATTGCCTTGTAGCAACATGCTTTCCTGCATCAAATGATTCATTCTTGCCCCATTTCTCCTGCTATTGCCTTGCTAGGGTCCAGCACCTGCAGCTCGTGAATGCTCAAATCCAAACAGGTTAAATGGCCCTGCAAAATACAAAACTACACTTTGGACTAGGAACACTACACTATGACAGCCTGTTAGCATAAAATGGAGCTAAAATCTCTCCCTTAGGACCTAGATATCAATTATCAAGACTTCTTGATCTGAAAGGGCTTCTTTATTTCCTAAAAATACAAAGGACAGTTGAGGTGAAATTTCTGTCTAGGATGAAAGTTACTTTTCAACAGTACTTGTTCCCACTGATATAAAACCAAAATCTGTGCACAAGTAAGATACTCACAGGTTAAGTGGAAAGAAAAGGCACAAATTTAGTGACCACAGATAAACCTAATTTTCCCAGTTATCATCAGCAAACACTTGAGCAGCCTTCAACTCCTACAAGGTACAGGGGATATTAACAAAAACATGGAGCTTACAACTGAGAGCACTATGAAGCACCCAGAAGCATGACGAGATGCTTAACCAGGTGTGGCAGTCCACATCTACAACCCAGCACTCAGATGCTGCTGTGGATGGATGAAGAGTTCAAGGCCAGAGGCCAGAGGAATGGCGAGGAGGTACATGAGAAGCCGGGAAGCTTGAGTTGAGATTCCCATCTCCTTTGCTGGCTGCTAACAGAACTGGCAGGGGATAGACACAGGCAGGTCCCTAAGGCTCACTAGTCAGCCAGCTTTGCTCCAATGGAAAGCTCCAGTTTCCATAAGACCTTCAAAAATACAAAAGTATTTATGTCGGAGAAAGAAGACATCGGCAACACCAACCACTGTTGACCTCTGTCCTCAACCTGGGCCAATGCACCCACACATGCGTGTGCACACATATGCATGCATTTACCACATATGCAAAATAGATATTCTTTTTATTGAAAATAAATTTTTTTCATACAATATATTCTGATTATGGTTTACCCTCCCCAGCTTCTCGCAGATCCTCCTCCCCTACTTCCTGACTCATCCAAATCCACATCTTCTCTTTTTTTCTCTCTCTCATTAAAATACAAAGGGACATTTAAAATAATAAAATACAACAAAATCAAACCAGAATAAGACAAAACAAATGAAAAAAGAGCCACAGAAAAAGCACAAGAAGCACATTCATACATACACAAAAACCATATACAAAATAAAATCAGAAACCACAATATATAAACAAAAGGTCTGGAAAATTTAAAAATGTCCAAAGCATTATGAGACAAAAAACAAATAAACACACCCCCCCCCCAAAAAAAAAACCACTGAGTTCATTTTGTGTTGGACTCTATCACTGAGCAATGGGGCCTGCCCTTAAGTGTGGTTTGTATGTCCAAGGAGACTCTGCTGGAGAAAACTAATTTGTCCTTTGTGAGTGGCTGTCAATTGGAGATGACAGCTCATGTCTACTTCCCCTCTCAGCACTGGGACCCCATCTGGCTTAGCCCAGTTCAGGGCCAGTATGCTGCCCCGTCCCTGAGTTCATCTGTGCATCTGTTGTCTTGTGTCTGGCGGCCTTGTCTCCCTGGTGCCCTCTATCCCTCCGGCTCCTACAGTCTTTCCACCTCTACCCCTTCAGCAGAGTAACATTGTAATGAAGGTAAGCCTTTCCCCTGGCTCCAAAGTACTCTGTGTTACCATATCAATCACATGATGGAGACATCAGCTACTGACTCCTGGCCTCGACATGGGCAAGTGTACCCACACACATGCATACATGCATATGGGTGTACCCACACACATGCATACATGCATATGGCACGTACACCAAAACTAAAAAGTATTCTAAAAATAAAAAGAGGTTAAGGCTACTCTGGGCTTCGTAACAATCACCTGTCTCCAAAAACAGAAAACAACCCTTTACTGTTGATAGTGTGTGCATTTTTTTCTTCCACAGAAGAAAGCCAAAGAGGAAAAGGTAAGAAGGGGAGAAGGACGGGTAGACAGGTGGAAAGCAGTCTCACTTACCTAGCTCACATGTGAAACATTCAAATGCACCACACAAGGAAAAGATAGTTCTTTTTCCATTTTGAATCTAAATCTCTGTGGAATCCACTGTTACACTATCTCCATTTGGTTCACTGCTAAACAGCCTCCCCCTCCACATATGCCAGATGACCTGTGTAGTCCAGCTTCCATTCTACTCCCACAGAACTCACAGATACGGTACACTACACCACATGTCTGTGCCTCCCAGCCTTCCATTCATAAAGAGAACGTTTGTTAAAAAAAAAAAAACTCAAATTATTGCAAATACAGCAAACAATGGGCTTGAATAAACAGCATCCATAACAAACTAATATGCACTTCAATTTTAAGTGATAACTTCCTGATCACACCTCTCTCTCTCTCTCTCTGTCTCTCTCTCTCTGTCTCTCTCTCTCTGTCTCTCTCTCTCTCTCTGGTTTCTCAAGACAGGATTTCACTGTGTAGCAGCTGTCCTGTCCTGGGACTATTGCTATAGACCAGGCTAGCCTCAAATTCACAGAGACCCACCTGCCTCTGCCTCCTGAGTGCTGGCCGGGATTAAAGACCTGTGCCACTGCTGCCTGGCTGACTTCCTCATCATTTAAAGCTTAAATGGTTTGGCCATCAATCCCTTTCCCTGGGTTAAAATCCACCCTTAGAACATCTGAAATCAGATTTAAGCATACTGTCTTGTCAACTTTCAAGTACTGCTGTTTTTGTTTTGTTTTTAGTTCTACAAAATCATTTTTCTAGATAATAATCCAAATCTCCCCTAACCCAGAAATAAATCCAAGCAGGTGGGCCAGGAGATCTGAAGTGTGCACTTTGCACAAGTAATCCACAGATGAAGGAAGTTTGGGGATCCTGATAGGTGAATGATATCACAACTTTGAACCTGACCCCACCATTCTCACTTCCTTCCCTGTGAACTTCACCCCACCGCCATTCATTCTCACTTCCTTCCTTTGAACCTGACCCCACCATTCTCACTTCCTTCCCTGTGAACCTGATTCCACCATTCATACTTCCTTCCCCCTGCTACATTCAATCCCAATCGTTTTGCTCTTGGTTTCTCTTTTTGTTTCATAAACCCTTAACTACTATCTAAAAGTACTTTATTTATTGTCTGGTTCCCACCATAGGAATATAATCTACAGTGGATAGGACTTTTATGTGACTTTGAAATACAACTCAGACTTCCAGAACATGTACGTCTTTGTTTCTGAAAGATGCTCAATGAATATGTTACTGAATTTAGTGTAAGTTCTTGTGATATTTAAGAACTGCGATGTGCCTTATAGATCCATAAGCAAACTGGTAGTTTTGGGGTCCTTACTTCTTAGTAGAAGTGGGAAAAGAGTAAAAGGGGAAACACAACTGCTTACTCACCCTAAGTTACAAATGAAAAATGCACCGCTAACTCTAAGGTTTTTAGCGAAATAGACACTACAGCTTTTTTGAGACTGCTGATGTGTTTCCTGAGCCTACTGATTGAGAATGTCATTCCGAACTGACAGGCTCTGGGAAGTCATTTTGAAGAGTAGAAAGCTTTTCCAGAAAGTCGTAAAGGGCTCGTGTCATAGCAAATACAAACCCTGGGGACAGTTCTAACAAATATTTTAATGACGTTGAGCTATTGTCATTCCTCTGGCCCAAAGTCCTGGGGCAATTTCAGTTTTATGGTATCAATCAGCCAAGTTACGGTAAAATGAAACTCCTTTTAAGTGGTTCTTATAAGGCAAACAGGAGGCCCCACACGAAGGAGAGAAAAGCACTTGCTTCCTGCATTCCATACCCACAACCATGATGCCCTACACCTTCTTGAGGACAGCTTTTCCTCTTAGCAAAGCACAGTGGATCCTAGTGGCCCCGCCCCCGCCTGAAATCAAACATCAGCCTAAACTGTATTACTTCTTAACCAACACGACGGAAGACAGGGCATCGTAGGTAGAAGTACAGGGGCCAGAGAGTGAGCTACCATGGACTGGGTGGCCTAACCAAGTTTTTTTTTTTTATCTGGAAACCGTCACAAAGTTATCTGCCACGCACAACGGATCAAAAACGCAAACGCGATCGCCAGTGCTGAGTGCGAAGCCTGCGTCTTGTGGGTGCTGTATTCGCGATTTTTCTCAAGCACCTCAACATTGGAGAGCCTTCTAGATCACTGGGTGCTCTGGACAGAGGCAGAAGATGGGGATGGGAGGGATGAGTAACTAACTACAGTGCCTAACACCGCGCGTGGCCAAGCCCGCACCGCCCAGTCTTCCGCGGGCTTCGGCTGCGGGAGGGCCACCGGGGGGAGGAGGGGTGGCTGGGATGTGCGCGCGCGCAAGGCCGCGGGCACGCGACGCGGCCGAGACCGGTACTCACCCGCAGCGGACAGCGGACGGCAGCGGCCAGGCGGCTCCAGGAAGAAGCGAAGTCCGGCGGCCGAGCGCGCGGGCTCCAGCAGACCAATGCGATCAGTGTCCCCAGTAGCCAGGCTGCCAGGGCGCCGCTCAGGTACAGACTGAGGCGCAGCAGCAAGGCGCCCGGCCCCGCGCCCGCTGCCGGTCCCCAACCTGGGACCAGGCAGCACATCGCCAGCGCAGCCAGGGCGGCCACGGCCACGGGTCCCCACCGGCCCCCGCCCGGGGCAGCAGTGCCGGCGTCTGCGGGGGGCATGGGGCCGCGGCGGACGCCGCTGCTGTCGGTGGCATCGCGGTGCATGCTGCTTCCTGAGCCGCTGGCGACAGGCTCATCTCCCGGCCCGCTGCCCCCCGGCGCCGCCCCGGGCCGTGGCCTGTGCGCGAAGCCCCGCCGCCTCGCCGCTCCTGCCTCCGCTCGCGAGGCAAGGGCAGCCCGCGTTCATGCCCTCGCCGGCGGCCCTGCGCGGGAACGGTTCCAACAGACACCGCCGCGCCCCCTTCGGTGCCGCTGCCCCGCGCCGGGCCCGTAGCTGCCCGCCGACCAGGCGCGCCCAGGTAGCGGGACCGCGAGGGGACTGGAGCCCCACGGGCTTGAGACGCGCGGGGGCGGGGGCGGGAGCAGCGGCTGAGTGACAGTGGGGCGGGGTCGCCCCGCCCACCCGGGGGGCGGGGACAGCCGGAAAGGGGCGCGACCAATCGAAGTGGACTCCGCTATTTCCCGCGCCCCGCCCCTGCCCCCGGGGAAGGCATCATTCGTGGAAAATTTTGCTGCAGGTGTCAGAAGCGACTCAGATGCTCCCTTCGTTTTCACCCCTCTGCTCCTCACCTTGCTTCATCCACCTCGTTCTCTAGCGCGCCGATCAACCTCAGTGATGTTCCTGATTGTCACTTTTCACTAATTTCTAACAACCTCCGCTTTCCGACCCTGCCACCCCAGGGTATGGAACAAGACGAAACTGGAGGAGTTAGTGAAGCTTGTGGTTCCTGCTTACTTATGGAAAGGCTCCCAGAGTGGCCGCGTGGTGCCAAAGAGTGTACACAGCTGCCACAATCAATTTGGCTCCGATCTTGCGTTTTTGTTGCCAACAGACTACTCGGTACAAAAGCTGTTACCCACGCAAAAGAAACTGGTTCAAATAATTTGGAGAGTACATATTTTCCTCTTCTGTCTTGGTCGCAGCTGGTAGTATACAGACGATGTTTGCTAAGAAGATAAATGTTCAAATGCTGTTCAACACTATGACAGAGCTGCCAACGCCAATAAAACAGCACTGTCTTAGAGGGATGTCAGAAATAAAGGATTTCTGAAGAGACTGGGAGGGGAGATGGAATAGAGAAGACAAGTAGAGAATTTTTAAAAAGAGGGAAACTTAAACATTGAGCCTAGAAACTCTCCCCATGACACTGTAATGAAGAATTCCAAAAATTTTAACTTGCATTGTTTTGTTTTGTTTTGTTTATGACAGGGTCTCTGTATATAACACTTTCTGTCCTGGAACTCACTATGTAGATCAGGCTGGCCTCAAACTCACAGAGATCCACTTGCCTCTACTTTTAGAGTGCTGGGATTAAAGGTGTGTAGCCTAAACATACACTGCTTTTGAATAAAACAGTGATTTTTTTAATTATATTTTGACTTATATTGCTCTCTTAGTAAAATAAGGATTAAAATGCAGTGTTAGATATTGCAGCTACAGTTTAGGGTTTTGTTTTGGTTTGGTTTTTTTGTTCCTGTAAAAGAATTGTTCCATTTGTAATAAGTATTGTGTTATTTCATCAAAAAAAGTCAGTATACTCATGAAGTAAACCACTAACTCACTTAAAACCAAGTATTACAGAAGATGTTATTATCCCAAACAGAAGATCCATGTCTTCACAATAAATATCCCCAAAGGCATATGAATTTCAAGGGGAAGATGAAATCAGAGATATAATAATTCCTAACATTTAGTTCTAATAGCTGATGTATATAAGTGAATTATTTTCTATAACTATTTTAAAAACAGGTATGTTTCTTGCATTTGTAAAGCTTTTTAAAAAGATTTTTAAATTTTACTTCTGCAAGTGTTTTGCTTGTATGTGTGTTTGTGTACTATGTGCAAACAGAGTGTACAGCAAGATTGGCTCCCCCAGAACTGGGGATCAAGGTCAAAGCAGCTGTGAGCCAGCATGTGGATGCTGGAAACTGAACCTGGCTCCTCATTAATAGCACTAAGTGCTCTTAACCACTGAGCTATGTCTCCAGCCCCAAGCTTTTTGCTTTTTAATATTAATTGGTGTTCATGGGACATTTTATTCTTTTATACCAGCTAAGAAAATATAGGAAAATAATGGATGTCTCATGCCAAATGTGACTGCAGTGAAAAGCTCTAGGCATATCATCAATCCCCCCACAACAGATACTGTGGAGCCTAATGACAAATGGAGAAATTGAGGCACCAGAGGTAATTAACTTGCACAAAGCTATTATATATTAGAACTAAGATTTGGTGTCACATCACATGGGGGTAACTTCAGTTTGTACACTCACCCTCTGTACCACAACATTTCTGAAGAACTCGATGATTTTATCATCTCATGTTTCAGAGGAGCCAACACTGGGTTTAATAAATCCATGGGTCTAAGACCAGTGTGCCATTCTTTAGAACTTCCAGCTTCATTGTTTTCTGAGAACAGCAGCACCTTTGTTGCCCTGCTGTGGAGTGAGTATAACTAGTAAAGGGAAAACTGGCCTTACATTTACTGCATGCCAATCCTGTAACTCAAGACCATGGTCTTCCAGTAAGTACATGGTTCCCCAGAGTAATGCAGGGCCGGAGATGTGTGAACCTGAAGTCAGAAAACTGCCTCAAAGCTCACACCCTCTTCCTGCTAAGCCAGCACTGATGCTTCTTACTTCCTGATGGGTTCATCAGAAATCTCCTGCTCCTGTATGGTTGAAGGATCATGTAGGGAAGGCAAGACAAAATGGTAGAAGGAAATGGCTGACATCAGAAGGCGTTGAGGGGAAAGGGGCACTAAATCAGATTTTAAATTAGAGATGATGTGTTCTTTTCTAGTATTCACTCTAGTAGAGTCGAGTTCTTTTGGAAAGGTTTATTTTATGTTTTATTTTGTGTGTATGTGTGTGGGCCTGCATCTAGATATGTGCACTGTGTATGTGCCCACAGAGGCCTGAGTTCAGAGAGGAGCACAAGGTCCCCTGGAATGTGAACCACCCAGTGTAAGTGCTGGCACCAAACCTGGGTTTACCGAAGAACAGCAAGTGCTCTGAAGAGCTGAGCCACCCCTCCAGCCCCAAGTACTATCAGCTTCAAGGGCTTAAAGAGAAAATTAAGAGGTAATGTCTTATCTATATTTTTATTGTTAATGCATTCTGACAGGCTATGATCAAATGCACCATAGGCTATCTTCATCATCTTGTAGAAATCTGAGATAGGAATGGCTTCTGGCAGAACGCTCAAGGGTAAATGATGATAAGGAAGAACTGACCATTTTTAAATGCCAGACAAAGCAAGTGTACACCACTGATCTTTGTCAAATAATGAATTAGTAATGTTTATAAGATGATGTTCCTCTGAATAAAAGTTTAAAATATGTTAATTATGGTGAGTGGGGTTTCATATTAGTAAGCAAAATATACTCATGCTAAAAAATTTTTGCAGGGCTGGAAAGATGACTCAGTGGTTAAGATCACTAACTGCTCTTCCAGAGGACCCAGGTTCAATTCCCAGCAGCCATATGACAGCTCACAACTGTCTGCAATTTCAAGATCTGACATCCTCACACAGACATACATGTAGGTAAAACACAAATACACATAAAATAAGAATAAAGAAATTATTTTTAAAAAGGAAAACTTATGCAGAATCAGAAAGTGAAAAATTTTGAACCAGTTAGCCCTAGATAAGATGTCTTCATCAAATCCCTCCCCTCAGAGCTAGGGGAACCTCGTGGAAGAGGATCCAGAAAGAGCATATGGGCAGAGGGAGATGGAGAACACCAAGTAAACAAGGCCCTCTAAGTCAGCCTGAGCAAAGATCACATGAACTCCGAGAGCCCGAAGCAGCCTGCACAGGCCTGCACAGGCCTGCACAGGTCCGCTCCTGGTCCTCTGGGTATGTATTATGGCTTCCAGTTTATTGTTTTTATGGGATTCCTAAGTGAGTGAACAAGTGGGCCTTTGATTCTTACGCCTTCTCTTGGGTTCTTTTCCTTCTGTTTGTTTGTGTAGTCCAACTTTGATGTGATAATTTTTGTCTTAGCAGCCTATTCTTTCTAATGAGACTGAAAGGGAATGGATCTGGGTGGGAGGGGAGACTGGAAGAAACCGGCAGGAGTAAAGGAAAGGAAAAGGGTAATCAAGATATATTATGTGAGGAAAAAATCTATTTTAAATAAAAGGAAAAAAAACTTAGCCAAAGTCATTAATCTTTAGAAAGAAACAGATTTTAAATTACTGAAAGCTAGATCAGCTTATGCCAGGGCAAAGAATTATCAAGGTATATCCCAAAACTGGACAAATTTCCTGTTGATTTGAAGTCCACAGATTACGGTGTCAATTGTCTTTGCATTATGAGCGACCTCCAAATAAGTCAGCTATTTACTCAGTTTTGTGGGTCAGACAATTGTGTGGTTGATATCCACTTTGGACTCTGCTCTTCTGGGTTGGGTTTTTAGTGGAAAGGCAGATGGCAGACACACAGCTTAGGAGATCATGTATTCTTACCCTCCGATTTAGTTTGGCCTTCTTCATATGACAGGACCAGGGATGCAAAATTGCATGTTTTCTTAAAGCTTCTGCTGTGTTATTTTTGTCCCCTTTGGCGCCCTCGGGAGAAAACAGAGAACAGTGTCCAGGGAGAGGCGGGGATTTTCTGTTTAATGTTTATATTTGGGGGGAGGGGTACCCTAAGAGGCTAAGGAGACATTGGATCCGGTGGCCTGGAGATAGAGGTCATTGTAAACAACAAGATGTATTTCCTGGGAACTGGATTCAGGTCTTCTGGAAGAATGACAAATGCTCTTAACCACTGAGCAATCCCACCACCACCCCTGGCCCCATATAATTAGTGTTTAGTCTTTTAATGACCTACCACAATTTAGCAGAATTGGTGAATCAGTTTTTGGTGGATCATCAGGCTACTGCTTTGTTACTAAAAATATATTTAAGTTCCAATTTCTGGCCCTTGGGAATCTATAATCTTTATAATCCTCTCCTTTCCATTGAGTGGGGGCAGCAGCAGAGGGCGCAGAGAACTGATATTTATGTTCACTTGCCGTCAGGCTGATAATATAGGTCCTACTGATATGATTTAATTTTTACTAATACACTAATATTTTTAAGTTATAAAACCTACAAAAAAAGCCAGACATGGTGGCACACACCTTTAACCTCAGTACTTGGGAGGCAGAAGCAGGGAGATGTCATGAATTTGTGGCCAGCTGGGTTTACAGATTGCATTCCAGAACAGCCAGATCTACACAGAGAAACCTAGTCTTGAAAAATCAAGACAAAAACAAACAAACAAAAAGTAAACTCAATTGGACTTCGATATCCAATATTTGTGATTGGAAAGTTGTAAGTTGATATTCTTTTTTTTTTTTTTTTTTTTTTTTTTGAGACAGGGTTTTTCTATGTAGTCCTGGCTATCCTGAAATTCACTCTGTTGATCAGGCTGTCTTCCAACTCAGAGATCAGTCTGCCTCTGCCTCCTGAGTGCTGGGATTAATGGCATGCACCACAACCCCCAGCTAAGTATTTGATATCTTGCAATCCCCAAATGCACGAGGGGTTAGCTAAAATTTTTGAATCCTCTAAGTGCTACTTTGCTGTATTTGTTAAGGGCAGAGAAAAATCGGTCACAATGGTCTGAATGTTTAATTAAATTCCTATATTGAAGCTTTTGCCAGTGACTGGCTATTAGTAGGTGTGACTTCAGAAAAGTAGTTACGGCATTCACATCTCATGTATGGATGATGCTAGCACCTTCTAAAGTTAGAAGGCTGTACAGATGGCTTTTCAGTTAAGAGTTCTGGCTGCTCTTCCAGGGGACCACATGACAGCTTATAATCATCTGTAACCTCCTATTCCAGGGATTCAAACACCTTCTTCGGTCTTCCTTGAGCACAGCACCCAGGCAAAACACTCATACATGTAAAATATAAATAAAGTTTTAAAAAAAAGTTTAAGTGGGCTATGAGTCAGGTGTAATGGGGCAAGCCTGTGATCCTACCATTAAAAGAGGCGGAAGATCAGGAGTTCAGGGTCAACCTCTGCTACATGATGCATTTGAAGACAGCTTGACTTCTGTGGAACCTGACTGAAGACGAAGACAAGACAGCTGCCTTGACACTACATCAAGTGAGGGGACACAGAGAAGGAGGCATCCCTGGACCAGGAGTCATGACTTCACTGGAACCCTTATCTGCAGGCACCATGGCCTCTGTCTTTCCTTCCTCCAAAAGTGTGAGAGTGGAGCTACTCTCTCTTCAGGATTTGTTGTAACAGCCAGAAGAACAAGCATCAGTGCTGAGCCAAGACCTAAAAACTTCAGTCTCCGAGGGAATGATCATCAAAAGCCAGATGTTTTTATTGTAAAATACACAACAGAAGATTCACCATGGTAACCATTTTTACCCCATGTAGTAGTCAGTACTCTCTGTGTCCAGAGCTTTTTTATTAGCCAGCTTGCATAGAGACTCTGCCATCAAACATCTTGCGATTCCCTTCTAATTCTGTTCTGTTCCCTTGAATTTGACTATTCTAAGCTTCATAGAAATGGAATCATGGATTTGTCTTTTCTGACTAGCTTATTTCATTTAACATAGTGTCTTTAAACCTCATGTCATAGCATGTATTAGATCTTCATCTTTTTTGTGGCTGGATAATATCCCACTGTGTATGCAAGTGCATATATAACATTTTATCTGTCAATAAATTCTTGAGTTGTTTCTATATTTTGAGCATTGTGAATAATAATGTTATGAATCTAGATGTACAAATATCTGAGATGCTGCTTTGAATTATTTTGGGCATATATCCTGAAATGGAATTGCTGGTTCATATTCTTCTTTTGAATATTTTCAAGGGAATAGTATAGAATTTCCTATTCAGCTGTTTTACATATTATCTGTGAAAAATGCTTCCAATATATTTGAGTCTTTGCTATGTGTTGTCTATTTTAGTTTTTGTAAGAGGTATTTTTGAAATATTTGTTTGTTCGTTCATTCATTCATTCATTCATTCACTCACTCACACATTATGTATACCGTGTTTTGCTTGCGGGCCAGAAGAGGGCACCAGATCTCACTATAAATGGTTGTGAGCCACCATGTGGTAGCCAGTGCTCTTAACTGCTGAGCAACCCCTGCAGCAGCTATTTTCAATCTGTCCTAATGGGGCTACAATGTTTTATTTGTTTTGTACGTTTGTTGTGGGTGTGGGTACAGGTGTGTCATAGCGAAGTTGTGGAGTTTATAGGTCAACTTCAAGGAGCCAGTGGAATCTGGGAATCGAATTCAGGTTGTCAAATTTGCTTTGGAAATATTTTTACAAGTTGAACTGTTTCCCTGGCGCTGGATATGCTTTATTGTGTTCTAGGATCTAATTTTGATTATCTGGAAAGCATGTTTACCCACCAGACGTGGTGATCTCATAAACCATCACTGATTTTGACTTACATTTCCTTAATGCATGGTGTCTAAGTTACTTTTTTATTGCTGTGACAAAACACCATGACTAAGTCAACTTACAAAATAAAGCATTTAATTAGGTTTCCAGCTTTAGAAGGTTAGAGTCCATGTTAACAGAGGAGGGGCATAGTTGGAACAGTTGAGAGCTCTATTCTTGATCCAAAAGTAGGCAGGGAGGCACACTGGGAAATAGCACAGGACTTTGGAGACCTGTTCACCCACGCCTAGTGACACACCTCCATCAAAGCCACACCTCCTAGTCCTTCCCAAACAGTTCCACCAACTGGGGACTAAATGTCCAAATATATGAGCCTATGCAGGCTGCTGTCATTCCAACCACCACACTTAGTGAAGTTGCTGTGTTTCCCTGTGCTGTCAGCTATTTGTATCTTCTTTGGAGAAATGTCTACTCAAATGCTTTTTATCTACCCTGGAAACCAGTACCAAAGTATTTTCATTAAGTAAAATTAAGTGAAATCCTTTTTTAAAAAAAGATTTATTATGTATACAGTATACAGAAGAGAGTACCAGATCTCATCACAGATGATTGTGAGCCACCATGTGGTTGCTGGGAATTGAACTCAGGACCTCTGGAAGAACAGTCAGTGCTCTTAACCTCTGAGCCATTTCTCCAGCCCCGAAATCCTTTTTTTTTTAAGTCAACAAAATGAAAAAAAAAAAGTTTCTCTTTTAGTAATCAGGACCAAGAAAATTTAACTTGCACTGTTCAAAATAAGAGTTGTTTTTCGAATGTGATGACTGTGATTGTGATCATACAGATACATTTGATTAGAAACACCTAGGGAATTAGGGAAGCTCACCTCTGGGTATGTCCGTGAAGGCATTTCCAGAGACATCATGTGGGCTCTGATCTCATCAATGGGGTGACCCTTGATGGATTCATAATATACTGGCATTATTAGCAGGTGATGAAAGAGAGGAGGTGGGGCCACGGCAGAGGGAGGTCACTGCAGGTGTCTTTAGAGTTATACTTGCCATGGCCTTTTCCTGTTCGTGGGGCAGATTCTCCAGCCTCACAATTACATGAACTGCTCTACACTGCCATGAAGGACTGAAACTCTCAAAATGTGAGTCAAACACATCTTTCTTTATTGTGTTAGGTATTTTTTCACAGCTCTGACAAAACAATACAGTGGCAGTCCCTGAGATATAATGTTAAGTCTGCGTTTGCTATTTTTTGTTTTGTTTGTATTCTCATGTAAGTGCTCTCCTGGATCTATAACAAGCTTCTATAAAGTTAGAAGCATAAAACAACTCAAATTTATTTGGATTAGAATTATGGAGGTCAATAGTCTAAAATCAAGGCAGATTTGAGTTCTTTTAGGTTAATAGTGGTATCCATTTATTTCCTCTTTTTGACTTTCCAGGACAGCATGCATTCCTCGGCTCATTGACACACAACTCTGGTGTCAGAGCTCCTAGAACTGACTTGGAAGTTTTGTCTCCCTGGTATGACCCTAGTAATTACAAAATGGGTTCCTGGATAATGTAAATTCCCCGTGCCATATAAAGTAACATATTCATGTACTCTGGTAATTAGAGGATGAAGATTGGGAGTGGGGGTGCCATTCCTATCCCTACGATTGTGTTCAAGAGTTCAACAAGAAATAGTCAATAGTCTGTAGAGATTATTTTTAGATTGCTTAACGTGCACCTCCCATCATCAGTAGAAAGGCCTTCCTTTATAGTTTACCTGTCCCTGGTGCACATTAACTTTGTTTGAACTACATATTTTGTTTTTTAAACTCGGGTCTCACGATATAGCCCTGGCTGGCCTGGAAGTCACTAGGTAGACCAGGCTGGCTGTGAACACAGAAATCCCTTTCTCTCTGCTCCTGAGTGCTGAGATTAAAGGCATGTGCCACTACCGGTTTGTGTGAACAATGCTATGCTGAAATAAAATGCCACAAAGACACAGTCGCGCTCTACTTTTATTATTGTCGTCTTGTTACAGATCTACAAGATTACAGCGATTCTTTGCAGGAAATCATCCGGGGTGCCTAAACTTGCCGCCGCGTCGTGGGTATGCGAGCAGATGATGTCCTGTACAGCAGAGAGGCCATGGTGGGCTCCTTTCCACCCGGCTCCCAGTCGCTCCAGCTGCGCGGGCCCGACCTCCGTGACGAGGTCTCCGGGAGCTACCCAGAGCAGGAGCGCAGCGGGGACCGCCTTCCGCAGAGACTCGGCTGCGCGACCGGCCCGCCTTTCCCCTTCCGCTCACACGGTTCCCGGAAGCTCCCGCCCGCGTTCACGCAAGCGCGCGCCCCGGTTAGCCTTGAGCGCCGGGGAGGGTGAAAGGTGGAGGCGTGGCCGCGCGTGCGCAGAGCAAGCGAAGACCAGCACGCCCGCCGCGGCGCGAGAAGCGGTAGCGGCCGCAAATCCAAGGTGAGTGGCTCACGGGCTTCCGCATCCGGTCGGTCCTCAGCGGGCGGGTCACCGTTCCCTGCGTTCGGGGTCCGTTTCCCCGGTTCTGAGGCCGACTGGAGGCGAGCGAGCACCCGGGGTGGGTACCGCCGAACCTCCACAGGAGGTCGCAGGCTGTCCTCAGCACTGGGCGTCGCCAGCCCCGCGGGCGGCGTGGTAACCGCTCGGAAAACGGCGGTCCTGAGTGCCAGCCCTCCCCCGTGGAAACCGTAGCCCGGCCCGCAGGACGCGGGAGGTGGCGTGGAATCGGGATCCGAGCCCACTCAGATGTGGCCACTGATGCCCATCTCTGGGTTCCTGAACCCGAACCCACAGGCCGGAGGAACTGTCTTGACTTGTGTATCCCAGAGTACTGACTGGGGGCCTGGACGAAGCTTCAAATTCCTGAAAAACAGGTGTACAGTTTGGGCCAAGATTAATGTATGCCCAATTTGGGGCCCTGTTATATATATCGACAGAAAAGCACTATCACAAATGCACAAAATGACATTTTTAATTTCAAGTTATGTATTCTTTCTGGAGTATGGTGAAAACACCATTTCTATTGCTAGATCTAGATGAGGTAAACAACATTACCCCAAGTAGCTTCCAAGTAGCATTGACAGCCTGTCTGGATTCACCAGAAGGTTATTATGGTCAGACAACTGCTATTTGATTTTATCCTTTTCTGGCGTGTTGTAAAATAATCTTAACTATCCTATGAAACCATCGTTTTTCTCATTTCCCAATGCAAATTGAATTGCAACAACTTTGATGTAAATTTTAGCAAAAGAACTGCTAATGGGTGAGATTGTCAGGTAAGTTTTTTCCTGGATATTAAGTTAAATCATCTGTTTAAGTGCTTACAGCCCCTCCTACCCATTAGAAATTCTGTGTAAACAACACCTTGGAAATTTCACAAGCTCTAGGAAGTGGACCACCTCTCGTGGAGAAAATTATCAAGTAACATAAGCTGAAAACATGGTTGTTTGATTCGGTTTGCATAGGAAGCAAAGAGCAAGACTCCAGACTGTTTTGTGGGATAACCATTCTTTAAATGCTTACCTGATTTTTGTAGGTCTTTTTTAGACACTGCAGGAACTCCCAGTCTGGTAAGCTCCTCCTTACCCCATCTCCTCTTCTCTCCATTTTTCAGAGATCTCTAGCACCAGAGCTCAGCTGATCATCTTAATTCAGCTTCACTTGTAGCTGGCAACATAAGCACACAACTCTAGCCAGCCCGGTGAGGAGGCTACTGAAGGCAGAGTTTTAGACAGATCTATTATCTTCTGATTCTGCTGTCAGACCCTGGAAAATTAATAGAAAAGACAGCTTGTGTATAGAGGGCCAAAGAACAACTTCAGATGCCATCAACACAGGCATTTAAAGCAGAACCTACCACACCATGAAACTGAAAAGGAGAGGCCAAAAGTTATTAGAAAACCAGCCTTAGTTTATCCAGTCACTGACCACCAGATGTTAGGCATTCCCCAAGCTATGGAGAAGTTAACTGGAATCCCCTCCTTGTCTCTCCCTATTCCTCTCTATCCCTAAAATCTTTCTGGTTAATTCCAATCAGCCAATCAGGACTCCGTCCCTTGATTCAACATTTAACTTTATTAGCAGTCCCAGATTGTCAGTGTGAACAAATGTCCCCCAACAAAGTGTTAAGCGTGGGCATGCCTGACTTAGCTTATCCTTTTTCAGACACTAAGCATGTTCCCACTTATTATTGTACATACACTGTAGTCATTATAGCAGCGGGAAATGTTTTAAATTCAGTGGAATCTCTTCTACTTTTGTTTAAATATGAACATGATATTCTTCTAGTACAGATAACTGTATATGCATTTTTTATTTATATATTATCTATATCAGCTTTACACACTTTGCAAGTGAATTACATAATAAATATGTTGATGTTTATGTTGAGTCTCACAGTTATGTGAAAGCTGTTTGAGGCAATACATAAAATCATAAAGAGAGCTGTCCTCCAGTAAAACTTATGCATAAACATAACAAATTAAAGTTGGTCCTGAATAGTTTTCTGGTCTGTGATCTGAATATTTTAATAAAGTATTTTTTGCTGTATGCAGTTTTTATCTATTACAAGTAATTCTGTGATTATTCCCATTTCTACCTTTTATGTTTTTATTTTTTTTTAATGTCTATAAATGAAGTTGTGATTCAGAGTTAATAGCTCTTTGATATCTTTGAAAAAAATTGTCAAATGTCTTTTTAAAACCATTTCAAGTGCTGGAGAGATGGCTCAGTTGTTAACAGCCTGAACTGCTCTTGCAGAGACCCCAAGTTGGGGTCCCAGGACCACTGTGGCTCATCTCACAGCAGCCTATAGCTTTAGCTGCAGAGGACCTGATATACTCTCCAGGACTCCACAGCCACCTGCACTCAGGTGTATGCAAGGGCACACAGACACACTCTAGATACACACTCCTTTGTATCACTGGTGCTGATGTCCCTATGCCTTATACAAAGATTCTAGAAGTCCACTCTACCTCAGGTCATAGACATCATACTTGTAGTGAAGAAGACTTTAAATCTCTAATTTGAATTTAATGTCATATCATTGAAATTTACTTAAAATGCTTGCTAGGACCTCACCTTACTATTCATAAAGTTACCTTAAAGCAACAGTGGGTATTTCTGTACTGATAAGTTTAAATCTGTGAGTGGAAAAGTCTCCATCCCTGTGTCCTAGATACCATGCTTCCTTTGTTAAAGTTACCCTGGTAAAAATTTACCTTCTTTCAGGAGGTCAGCATATGAATGTTGCGTCGCAATAAAAGATATATTTTTTTTAAAAAAAAAATCATATATCTTTAAAAAGTATATGATCTACATTTGCTGTTAATTGTTTGGTAAGGAATAAAGGGAATTTCTACCTTTTAAAAGTCAAATTTTAGTGTTGTAAGTTATTTGAGAGAATAGACTGATATTTATACAGATGAATCATGTGATAGCTATATATTTGAGGGGATTCCATCTTTTTTGTTTGGTAGGTATCAAGATCTCTTCCTCTAAATTATACTTCCAGTCCTCTAAATTATACTGACAGTTTAAATTTTTAAATTGTAAAGAAGACATTAATATGCTAACATCTGGAAACTAAAATCTTGAATTTTAATAGATGTATAAATTTTATACCATCATGCTTCTCTATGATGGGTACTTCTGTTTAAACATAGGTTTGTACTAAATTTTTAACTGATTTGTATTATTATTTTTCTGTCTGTCTTTATGTCTAAAGGCCAGAGGAGGGCGCCAGTTCTCATTGTTGATGGTTGTGAGCCACAATGTGGTTCCTGAGAATTGAACTCAGGACCTCTGGAAGAAAAGCCAGTGGTACACTTAACCTCTCCAGCCCATGCATATAAAATATTAAATTTTTCTGGACATTATCTGTGGCATTTGTGAACCTGCTTATTATCATAATTTTAACTTTTTAAATTTCTTGTTTAAATATTTCAAACACCTAACAAGTTACACTCATAAATCTAGCAAAGGAAATCATCCTAAACACTTAAACATTGCTTATGAAATTACAGATTTAACAGTCAGCATTTAAAGATAGGTTACACTCAACATTTTACAAGTCTAAGGACAGGAAGTGTAAATCAGTCCAAGAGAGCTTATCTAGCATGTTAATCCTCAACATTGCAAATTGTAAATAAGTAAATGAATTAAAATTTATGTCTAGCTGGGTGTGGTTGTGCATGCCTTTAATCCAAGTCTCCTGAGGCCAAGATAGGTTAGTCTCTGAGTTTGAGGCCAGCCTGGTCTACACAGCAAGTTCCAGAGAGGCAAGGCTACATAGTGAGACTGTCTCAACAAAATTTATTTCTAATACATAAGAAGCCTTCAAAGCAAAGACAGAAAAAGTTAATCTTGTGATAAAATGTGTGACAACACATACTTTGATATTGAATGATATAAATTTTATTACTTCTTAAATTATTTTCATACTTATTATCATGTCTTTCCTTGAGCTGTGGGGGCCGCGTTAATAGTAAGTAAAAATTTATTCAATGTGTCCTGGCTCCTGTAGATACACTTCACATAATCTTCTAATACCCAATTTACTGTTCTGTAGTTAATTAAAATTTAAACACAGTAAGCACATACTTGCTGTTGACGCCTTAATAATAACGGAAATGTTTTTATTACTATTTTTCAACATAACACTTATTTGTCCCTTTTGAGTCTTATTGTGGACTTAAGAATTCCTGCCAAATCTTTCATTTATATATGTACTTTGTTTTTGAACTTGTACAGTGTCAGCTGTTTTAAATTTTGAGATGGTTGAGTTTACTGATCAATTTGGAATGATAAGTACCTAGATTAGAAAAAAGAAAAAAACACCCAAGTATAATTATGAGGACATCATTCTGGAGATGATGAAGAAGGAAAATCATCATGACTATCGGGCAGCATCCCACTGGCTTAAAGCACTGTTCCCAGTGGAATGCAAGAGGAAAGAACCTACCATTGCAGCTGGCTGCCATGAGATGTGGAGCTCTGCTTTACATCTTCCTTGGACCATGACTCAAAATAAAGAATTCCTTCTTTAACCTCCCTTAGGCTGCCTTATGTTATGTGTTCTTTCACAGGGGCGAACTAGCTGGCTCCTTGGTTTCATACCATTACTACAGGCACACATGATTATTATGCCCTCTTCCAACAGTCAGAGGCTGCAATAAGATGCTTATGGTTTACTTTTTCTTCCAGACATAACATCAGCTGCCAGAGACTGATTGTTTTGTTATTATTTGTGTGTGTGTGTGTGTGTGTGTGTGTGCGCGCGCGCGCAGGACTGGGTGTTTTGACTGAATGTATGTCTGTCCACCGTGTGTATACTTAGTGCCTGTGGAGGTCAGAAGAGGATGCAGATTTCCCTGGACTAGAATTACAACCATTATGTGGCTGCTGAGAACCTGGGTCCTCTTACGGAGCAATAAGTGCTCTCCCCTATGAGCCGTCTCTCCAGACCCTTCCTTTGGGGGTTTTGTTTTTGTTTTTAATGAAGAATAGGATTTGAAACTAAAGATTGAATTAAGGTTATCAATAGTAATATACTTCTTTAGGTCATTGTGGTAACAAAAAGTGAGGAAATACTTTCTAAAGGCTATAACTTTATAGTTGTGTTTTCAATTTAGTTCTAATGTGTTGGGGTAGTAAGATACTTTATATGACTTTTTTAAAAAAAGATTTACTTATTTATTGTGTATACAGTATACAGAAGAGGGCACCAGATGTCATCATAGATGGTTGTGAGCCACCATGTGGTTACTGGAAATTGAACTCAGGACCTCTGGAAGAACAGTCAGCGCTCTTAACCTCTGAGCCAGCTCTCCAGCCCTTTTATGTGACTTTTAAAATCATTGTTTATGTGCATTTAAAGTTAAGTAATTTAAGTCACAAGATAGTATTCTTACTCCATACCAAAAATAACTATTTTGAAGTTTAATTCATTTCTTGTAATATGAATTTCATGTGTCTAAATGATGTGCCATGATTTGATGTAGACAAATGGCTCTGAGCTGTAAAGTGTTCCCTACCAGACCCCGCTAATACAGTGAATCACCTACACTCCTCTGCAATAATATTGCCTGGGTTAGGTCAGAACTTGTAATTAACTATTCAGAAATTTATGTGGAAGCTCCCTGTACCGCCTGTTTATGTATGTTGGGGTTTCTGTTGCTCAATGAGGAAGGATAGGAGAGAATCTAATAGAAGGCACAGCTCTCTGTATGCTTCATCTTCAGTGTGCAATAAAAGAACAGGATGATTTATACGGCATTAATACCACCAGAATAATTGCTGATTGAACTGCCTTAGCTGATCCTGTGAATATCAACTCTAATTATTAATCAGGATTAGCAGTTTGATTTAATTGAGAGATACCTGGGAGAGATTAACAAAGCATTCCTTGGTGTGTCTTGGAGATTTCCTGGGACAGTTAAATCAGTAGGGCTTTACCTTAATGATGGGCTGACTGGGTTAGTGGTGGAAACTGAAAAATGAAGCCCATAAAGAGTAAGAGGATGACTGGCTGGGAATTCACTGAAGGGCCTTCCTGGTCCCTCTGCTCTCCTTCTTGGCTGCCATGGAGGACCAAATTAGGAGCTAAAATAAATCCTTCCTTGAGTTATTTTGTTTTGGCATTCTGTTATAGGGACAAAACAAATGGCTAAAAGCCTGTCTTTTCCTCCTTTAAACTCTAATTGGTATCGCTTGACACCCCTAGAATGCTATCATGACTTTACAAACTTGTTTTATTTTTTAATGTTCTCTTCCCCCCCCCCTCCTCTGGTGGGTGTCAAGACATGGTTTCTCTATGTAGCTTTGGCTGTCCTGGAACTTGATCTGTAGACCAGTCTGACTTTGAATTCACAGAAATCCAGTTGCCTCTGCCTCCTGAATGCTGAGATTAAAGGCATGCACCATCACTGCCTGGCCCTTGGTTCTCTTTTTGTACTACAAACGTTTCTCATTTTGGAAAAATAAAAGTAAAACATATTTAGAAATTACTCCAGTCTGATGGTTAAACTTTTCTGCTTTCCAGATATACTTTTGACATCATGGATCGATTTGGAGATATATCAGAAGGTGAAGTGGACCATTCTTTCTTTGACAGTGATTTTGAAGATGCAAAGAAATGTGACAGTAATTTAGTTTTTAACAAGCAAAATGATGACCTTAATGAAAGAATAATAGATAAGGACACCAAAAATGTAAACTTGAAATTTGAAATGCAGAATGATGACTTGAAAGAGAGAATAGATGATGACCCGGAAAGTGCAGCAGACTTGAAAGTTGGGATACAAACAAAGGAAAATTACCTTACTCAGAAAGGAAATGAAAGAAAAGCAAAATTTTTCTCAAAAGAATACCATGTAGAAAATGATCCTACACAAACAAGAAGTTACTCATTGTCAACCACTTCTTCAAGATCAAAAAAATCGTGTGATACTACAAAAGACCATAAATTACACTTGCCTGTTCATAGTAGAATTCCTAAAATTGTGAGAGGTGAGGATGATTACTACACAGATGGGGAAGAAAGCAGCGATGACGGGAGAAAGGACCACTCGAGGTCCAAGTCGGCCAAGCCCGCTGGTAACCTAAAAAAAAACATGAGTAAAAAGTGTTCCAAAATCAGCTCCTCTTCCTTGTCTTCCTCATCTTCAAGATCAAGTTCAGACTTCTCAGATACAGGATCTGATACCCATAAATCTGACCCACGCTCATCATCAAGGAAACATGCCTCTGGTGTAACTGTCTCATCACCAAAACAGAAATGTAAATCAGGAAGAAAATCGGGAGGTACACAGCATTCCAGTGCTAAACAAAAAACTGGTAACTATAATGTGGAATCAGAAGAAACTGTAACAGATGTAACTCCTTTGTCAACTCCAGACATCAGCCCTGTGCAGTCATTGGAATTGGGTCCGTCACATGATCAGAAAGTAAAAGTTAAAAGGCAAGAAAATGTGAGCCGGGATGTGTATGAGGATGGAGAGATTTTAAAAAATGATTCAAGACCTCTGAAATCAGCCAAAAGGAAAGAAAAGTCTGGGCAGAATTTTGCTCCAAAATCATCAGTGTTAGATGCAAATCTAGACCATAGATCCAAACAAAAAGTCTTAAATGACACCATGGACCTTAATCATCTGTTGAAAGGTAATTTTTGAAATTTTATATATTAAATTCAAATATGATATATTAATGATATAGTGTTTAATAGAGAACAATGATTACCACCCCCCAACTCTTGAACACTTTTCTCAGTTATAGTTGAAATACCATGGAAATTTTTCAGTATGAAATATAGACAAGCTTCATTTATTCCAGTACAGTGGCAAGCCCTGCTGTAAGAATTTTGCAGTAACTCTTCTGGCCTTTTGTTGAGACAAGGTCTGTATAGCCCAGGCTGGCCTTTAAAATGTATGATCCTCATACTTCCAGATTCTGAGGGTTAGAGTTGAGCATCTTCACCACAAGCAGCTGCTTGTAGCAGAGGCAGAACAACAAAGGGGGCATGTTGCTAACTAGCATAGCCACTGCTGGATTCCACAGATAATATAGCATAGCCACTGCTGGATTCCACAGATAATATAGCATAGCCACTGCTGGATTCCACAGATAATATAGCATAGCCACTGCTGGATTCCACAGATAATATAGCATAGCCACTGCTGGATTCCACAGATAATATAGCATAGCCACTGCTGGATTCCACGGATAATATAGCATAGCCACTGCTGGATTCCACGGATAATATAGCATAGCCCCTGCTGGATTCCACGGATAATATAGCATAGCCACTGCTGGATTCCACGGATAATATAGC
>PVIH01000107.1:0-24620 GCA_004025045.1 Sigmodon hispidus | reverse complement strand
CCTGCTGGATTCCACGGATAATATAGCATAGCCACTGCTGGATTCCACGGATAATATAGCATAGCCCCTGCTGGATTCCACAGATAATATAGCATAGCCACTGCTGGATTCCACAGATAATATAGCATAGCCCCTGCTGGATTCCACAAATAATATAGCGTAGCCACTGTGGATTCCATGGATAATATAGCATAGCCACTGCTGGATTCCACGGATAATATAGCATAGCCACTGCTGGATTCCACGAATAATATAGCATAGCCACTGCTGGATTCCACGGATAATATAGCGTAGCCACTGTGGATTCCATGGATAATATAGCGTAGCCACTGCCGGATTCCACAGATAATAGTTCCCCTGGGAGTCTGTATAGTAAAGCATTTCACACTATTACTTGATTGCACAAGATGCATTTTTAGTTTTCCAAAAGCACTCAGTTTACAACAAAGCTTTTCAGACCTTATAACATCCCTAACCCTTGGTTATGGTACAGTTGATCCCACTTGTGTCTTTCTGTGTTCATCTCATAGTGCACCTCATCACTTTCATACTCTACCAGATGGGCTTTTCCAGGCTGCTTTGGCTCATCTAGTTGTTCCATACCTCTTTCACTGTCCTGGAAGGGAATTCTTCTTAGTGTAGAGAAGATGATCATGCTAATGTGTAACAGAGCATGAACCTGTCAGCAAACAGCCGAGGCAGGAGTTCAACACACCATGCCCTCCCACTGTCAACATTTTCACTAGCTTAAGTATGGAAGTTCAAGAGAAAAAACCTTCCCAGTTCCTCTAATGAGGTTTGAGTAAAAAACATTTCACAAATTATTACAACAGGCAAATGTTCAAATAATAAGGAATGCCCATGTAGCAAACAGTGTAAAATAATGGTTTGAAAAATTATTGCTTATTAAATACAAATAAAGATTAGTAAAAGAAGATTAGAGCAAATATCTCAATATAGTCAGTGGAATGGTGAAACAGTATTGAATTGGCTGCTTAGTGAAATAGATGAGGTTCTGAGAGTTGAACACAGAGCTTTAGGCTTTGGTGTTATTGACACATGGGCCCATGAACTAAACAGGAAGTCCTGAGAGGATGTGCTAGTTGGTCTCACTTGCTAGAATCCAGAGTCCAGTCTAGATGGAGAGTCCTGGCCTTCCCTGAGGACTAATAGATAGATCGGTGTCACCTGAAACTGCAAACAGACTTGAAAGGTGAGTACAGTGTCAGCCTCTCAGCTCTCTGAGGAGGTTAACGTGAGGAATTCATTTCCCACAATGTCCAGAGACTGACTAGAATTAGACATTTAACCTTGAACTAGAAATCCTTGCCTAGGCATTGAAGGTCTTAGAAAATGGAGCACTAAACACATTTTGATACAAGATTTTATTGTGTATCTGATATATGGGTCAGCATTTAAGGAGTTGAATGGGTTGGATTAAAGTTACACTTATCTTCGTGTATATATGAAACTGGACAGCCTTTGAAGGACTCTGACAGGACAAAGTAAAGACATTTTAGAAAGTTATAGCTTCAATTTATCTCTACTTTTGAGAAGAACAATGTAAGAGGAAAAAGTGAGGCTAAGGAAGCATTGAAAAATGAAGAGACTGGTTATAGTCTTTTTACTAAGGTATGTGTGTGGATATTATGGAGGGGCTGAGGGAAAGTAAGAAGAGGCCTGTGCTGAGGTAACTGGCCTCCAGCTCACCCTGCCTGGCACACAGTTTCACCTCCTCTTTATGGGCAGCTTGGCATTGGTAATACCTCAAACACTGTACCTACTATTACCAAGCATTTGAGGAAAGCTGAAGGCAACAGAGGGGCCATATCATTAAGATAAATCTAATGTGGAGAATTGGTTCTGTTTAAGCAAGGCTAGTGATTTTTGAAAGATCTGTGAGGACAGGGCTCTTGTAACTAATGAAGGTAATCTTTTGCTTTGTGTGTTCTCTGTCTGCTATACTCAGTGGACTCTTGAGGGGCTCGTGACAGTGATGGTGCACAGTGCAGAAGCAGATGTGAGAGACCAGTGTCTGCAGTTAGGCCAGGCATTTAAAAATGGACAGAGCACACATTGTTTATTAAAAAGAATTACATCCTATTTACATACTTGGTGTATATGTACAGGAGTACACATGTGCCAGAGCACGTGTGCGTAAAGGTCAAAGGAGAACTTGTGGAGTCAGTTCACTCCTACTATCAAAATTTGTCAGGCCATTTGTGTGCCTCAGCCTTTAGGTCCCAAAACCAAAAAGTTTAAGAACTCTATAGGAAAACAGAACTACAAACTATTATTGTAGTAGTCATTGTATTCTGAGGTTTGAAGAAAACTTTTGAGAAAATAATTTTTTAACTTAAAAAAAAATGAGGAGAGTCTACTTTGTGAAAGTTGTTAAGAAGAGAGGCCAAATAATGCAGGTAAATGATTTTAACTAGAAGACATTGATTACTCAGGAAGAATGATCTGGTCTGTGCTACAGTGTGGATGAAGCTGGAGAACCCGCTGAGTGAAGAAGGAAGTCTTGGGAAGACAAACACTGGAGGCCCAAGAGAGCTCAGTGAAGCCCTTGCTGAGCGAGGGCCTGAGTTCCAGCTCTCCAGCCATCTAGAGAGGCAGGCATGATGCTGTGTGCTGGTGTAGTAATTCCAGCACTGTGGAAAGAGACAGGACATTCCCTGGGGCTCACTGGCCAGCCAGTCTACCCCAAATCAGTGAGCTCCAGGTCTCAGTGAGAGACCCTGTCTCCAAACACCAGTGTGGACAGCCCCTACTCAATGAGACCCCAGATTGACCTTTAGCCTGCACACTCACACAGAGAAGGGGTGGGAGAGAGGAGGGGAGAGAGAACTTGTGTGAGTCCATTTATGTAGAGTCCTAGTCAAAATCATGTAGACAGATTGTCATTTCCAGGGTCTAGGAAAAGGAAGACAGAGACTGGTGACAGATTTTTGTTTAACTGGCTTTTTTATGACCATAAGTTAGTTTTCCACCATACAGGGTTATAGAGAATGAATTCTAGTGTCATTGAACAGTGTTTTTTTCTTTTTTTTTTTTTTAAAAAAAAGATTTTATTTATGTAATGCAGTATGCAGAAGAGAGTACCAGATGTCATCATAGATGGTTGTGAGCCACCATGTGGGTGCTGGAAATTGAACTCAGGACCTCTGGAATAACAGTCAGCGCTCTTAACCTCTGAGCCAGCTCTCCAGCCCCCTGAACAGTGTTTCTAAACATAGGAAGGCCAGAAGAGGGTGTTAGTTGCCCTGGAACTGGAGTTACAGATAGTTGTGAGCCTACCATTTTGACAGCTCTGTTGGTCATAGCTTTAAGAAGCCTACAAAAATTCAGAGGGGAACACAAAAGAATGCCACAAAATTTCTCATCTAACAATTTTTAATTATGAAGGCAAATAAGAAATCTGTACATTTGGATCTTATGACTCATTAATATAGACTTTTAAAAAGAAATTTTTTTAAAAAATCAGTTTTTAAAAGTAATGATAATGGGTTTTTTTTATAGAGATTATGACTGTTTACAGAACAGACATTATTTTGTTATTTTGAGATGGGTTCACGTATTCTAGACTAGCCTAGAACTCACTAAGTAGCTCAGAATAGCCTTGAATTTGTGATTCTTCTGCCTCCATCTCCCAGTGCTAGAATCAGATTACACCACCATTCCCACCCAGTTTTGTGAGATGCTGGGAATCAGACCCCAGCTTTGCTAGCAAGCACTCGACTCCCACCCACTGGAAGGATTTTTAAAAGAACTAACAGTGTAGGAGAGGAGACAACATTGCCTGCATAACACCGTCACTGGAAGCTTCACATACACATTTTAAAGTGTTCTGTTTCCAGTAGCAACAAAAGTGAAACTACTCTGAAAGGATGCCAGGAGTGGCTCTTTGGTTATGGGTTGAAATAGATGTGAACTGAGTTTGTTTGAGTTTGTTTTCTAGAGAACAGTATTTGTAAATATATGTTTAGATAGTTCCTTCTATATAAATATATCTATATTCCTTGAAGTTTGTTAAAACTTATTTTTAGATTTGAATTTGAATTTGAAAGAATTCGATTATGTAATTGAATTCAGCCAGCATAGAGTCACTGTTTTAAAATGCCATAGTAATGCCTGCTATCAATAGTAAATAGGTACCCTGTTTTGTTTTGTTTCATTGTTTTCAGTGAAGAAAAGTTTAAATACTGCCTTTTGGAGGCTGTTATTTGATTGTTTAATGAGCTAAACATTTCTTTTTTTACTGTTGTCATTTTTACTTTTAAAAGGTGTCACTAGGAAACGTAGTTTAAATTCCTTTAGAATGAGATTCTAAAGAATTTTATATATGGCCAAAATAATCCAGAAACCTTTTCAAAGATATAAATAGGTATTGGAAGGTAATTTAATATGTGTAGCTTTTAAACCATGTACTCATTCAAGTTTTGTTCTTTACATGGTGTGGTTTTCAACTTCCATTAATTAATTATCAACCATTAATTTCTTGATTTTTCCTTGAAGAAGCTACTATTTGTTTGCTCCTATAGTTTTCAGTAGTCTTTGTAGTCTTTGGTATAAACTTAAAATTACTACTTTTCTCCCTTGACCAAGTGATTGGGTTAAACTCATTGTAAATTGGGGGTTAAAAATACCTCTTCCCTTTACAGCATTGTGTCTAACAGAATAAGATGGTAGGACTGGACATGTAAGAAGGAATAGCTTTGTAGTCACGTGGCAACATACATTAGTTAAAAAGCATACTGCCTTGCTTTAAGGGCTATAGAGATGACAGGTAGGAATTTTTGGGCACTTGCTGCACAAGGCTGACAACCTCCCTCAGTCCCTGGAGTGCACATAAAGCTGGAAGGAGAAAGCCACATCCACAGGCTGTCTCACCTTCTGCATCTCATTGGCAGGCATCCTGACAAATATGATCATGCACACACAGAACAGTATACTTTTTATCCTAAAGAAATATTATAAAACAAAAGTAAAGCTATACTTTAAATATCTTACTATAGAATATGCTGAAGTAGAAACATTCACTAAACTCAGTGGTTTTAGAAGCTTTTCACAAGTGGCTAGTAATAGTTTTGCTTACTGAAAATGTTTGTAACAGCTTTTTAAGCACGCTGCTAAAAATTCTTTTCAAACAGGGTGTATAGCTCAGTAGTACCATGCTTATCTAGAATGGACCAGATCCTGGGTTCTGATCCCACTGCCACCCCAACAAAAATAACTTGGCAATTATAATGTGCACATTGTTTTTCTTGGCTAGAAAGCTTTTATATAATTGTTTCTTTTGGCTTATGTTTAATACAAAATAGAATGTTTGGCATTCACAGCAGAAGTACTTTAACAATGTTAGAAACGATGGTTTTCATGGTGTAATACTTTGAATTAAGTTGTTAATTCTAGACTGGTCTGAGTTTTTTTAAGGTATTTATTTTATGTGAATTGGTGTTTACATGCATGTATAACTGTGTATGGGTGATGGATCTTGAAATTACAGACAGTTGTTTGCTGCCATGTGGATGCTGGGAATCGAACTCAGGTCCTTCGGAAGGACAGTCAGTGCTCTTAACCACTGAGCCATCTCTCCAGCCCCTGAATTTATTTTTGCTATTGCTTCCCTCAGTCATTGCCAAGAACTTCTGTTCTATGTCTTCTTATTAACAACAAAAAAAGTGTATCTAAATTATTATATCATTGCACTCAACCCAAAAGTTCTTAAAATCCCTAGCTATTAAAACTGCTGTAGGAAAACAAAACAGACATGGAAAGAGTATTTTGTATGAATTACCCACCTAAGAGCTAGTACCACATACATATTCTATGAATCTCCATTTGCATGAGCTTTTATGCCCTAAGGCCCCAGGGAACATAAAACTAAACTACATCTAATCTTTTTCCTACACAAATAAGTCTGTCGCTCATTTTCCTACCTTCTGTTAATTTAGTTTATATTTGTAAGCATTGTGTACCATTATAGCTTCTTTGTTTAGCCACTTGACTTCTTTGTTTACTTCTGTAGCTTTTCTGCAGTTAGATAAAAAGGGAGCACAAAAGCACCACTTTGACCAGCCTTCAGTAATGCCTAGGAAAAACTACTCTTTCTCAAAAGAAGAGGTGAGGCAGATCGACCGGGAAAATCAGAGGCTTTTGAAAGAACTTGCAAGACAGGCTGAAAAACCAGGAAGCAAAAGTACGATTCCTGGAAGATCGATGAGCAACCCCCCTAAGTTATATCATAGTGCTCTTAACAGACAGAGGGAGCAGCAACGGATTGAAAGAGAAAATTTGGTAAGTAACATACCTTTGAGTTGTCAAAAAAATACATTAGTACTGACTTGTAAGTACAACTTACAGAAAATCCAAGTATCACCAACTTTTCAAATGATTTTAACCCAGAAGACATTGATTACTCAGTCTTAAACAGGAAGAATGATCTGGTTTGTGCTACAGTGTGGATGAAGCTGGAGAACCCGCTGAGTGAAGAAAGAAGTCTTGAGAAGGCAAACACTGGAGGCCCAAGAGAGCTCAGTGAAGCCCTTGCTGAGCGAGGGCCTGAGTTCCAGCTCTCCAACCATCTAGAGAGGCAGGCATGATGCTGTGTGCTGGTGTAGTAATTCCAGCACTGTGGAAAGAGACAGGAGGTTCCCTGGGGCTCACTGGCCAGCCAGTCTACCCCAAATCAGTGACTCCAGGTCTCAGTGAGAGACCCTGTCTCAAAACACCAATGTGGACAGCCCCTACTCAATGAGACCCCAGATTGACCTTCAGCACACTCACACACATACACACAATTGCAGGTGCATGAACACATACATACCCCCTCCCATACACAGATAACTCTTGTGTTAGTCCATTTGTATAAAAGGGTCCTTGTCAAAGAAAAAGAAAATACTGAAAGCTTCATAGTTTCCTGATTAGATTAATGAAATCACTATACAGTTTCAGGAAATGGTACCCAGGAGTCAGATACATGCATTTTGTGATGTATTCAGCAGCCAACTCTGCTCTACCCCATCCTATCCTGAAAATTCTATGATTTTTTTTTAAGATAAGTAATCTAGAAGGGGTCAATTTTAGTACTCAGCTTGAAATGAGGGTAACATTCATAGGTATGAGTTATATAATTACTTTGATATTTTAAAGAATATATACATGCATACATAAGACTATTGAAAATTTAACATTATAGCATATCAATTTTCTTTAGTAGAATTTAGCTCATAGTAATTGCTATATATTGAATTTACTGAATACAAGGCCTTGGTCTAAATAGCTAACAAGATTAAATAACTACTCAAAGGGAATACATGAGTCAAAACCTTAAACCTAAGTAATCTCTTAAATAAATAGAAATCATAAACTAAAATTAGACCTCTGTAAATCTGTAAGTTCAAACTAAAGTGAATGTAAAAGCTAATAAAATTAAGGCAGTTCCAAAACTGACCCTTACTATCTATGTTCCATCACCCAGTGCTTCTATTTAAACCTAAGTAAACCTGGCCTGGTAACAGATTCAATGTGTTATACCATCTGCATTCCCAAGGTAGTCTAAACACTCTAAAAGAGTGTGTATCCCACACATAGCAAAGGGTAGGTGCCCATAAAGTAATTGAAATGAGTTTTGTGTGTGATGGCCTACCTGCACAGTAGCTTTCTGGACACCATATTAATGGTATTTGATTTATATTTTGTGAAAATGGGGAATTGCTAATGTCAGAAACGTTAGAGTTTACCGTATATTTTCATGTGTCATTTGTCTCTGAAGCCTGTTTTACTGACAATTATATGGCTCTTTTTGCAAATGTAGATCATTTAATCCTGGTTTGAGATGGTTTGGCATGAGAATAAGATGCTAAGTCGGGCACAGGGAGCTGCTTCATGTCAAAGTCGTCAGCAGGTACTGGACAGAGCCCAGAGTCAGGCAGGGTTAGGTTAACTGTCTTGGGTTGTCTTTAAGAACAGCTTTAATTTAAATATAAGTTGTATGCCATATTAACTTTAAAGGTTCACTGAGTTTTACTATCTTTTTCTATAACATTTCTCCATTCCTATTTTCCTCTAGGTCTTGAACCATTTTCTGTCTTTTTGAATTTGGCAATTTTAGATATTTTATGAGTGGATGCCTGCAGTATTTCTCTTTTTGTGGCTAGCTTATTTTACTTAATGTGTTTTTAAAATTTACCCATATTATAGCATGCATCAAAACTTTTTTAAAAAAATAAGATTTTTTTTTTATATGTTTAAGAATGTTTTGCCTATGCATATGTATGTGCATCTCTGGCATGCCTAGTGCTCATGGAAACCAGAAGAGGGCACAGGATCAATCCCTGAAATTAGAGTTAGAGATGATTGTGAGCTGGCACAAGGGTGCTGGCGATCAGACCCAGGTCCTCTGCTAGAGCAGCTTTAAAGTAAATACTATTTCATTGTATGTATCTAACATTTTGAATATTCCATTTGCTGATGGATTCTCCAAGCAGCTTCTATCTTGGCTGTTATGGGTAATCCTGTAGTGAACACTGACGTGAAACTGTCTATGAAGTCTCTTGTTTCTCTTCAGTGTTTATGGACTTGCTGGGTCATGTAATAGTCATTCTGTTCTGAGGTTGTTTGTTTTTGTTTCTTTCATTTTGAGATAGGGTCTCACTGTGTAACCCAAGCTGACCTTAAACTTCCCACCCCAGTACAGGCTATCAATGCAGGTGTGTGCTTCTGCTGTGTTTAGCTTTTTAAAGATCCTGGACTTAAGTTGGAAACTCTCAGTCCTTTAGTGTATGAATATGCATCATATTCATATGAATATGCATAGGTGAAAAGTGTCAGGAGCTTCTATTTACAGCTTTCATTATTCTTCCAAAAATGAAACTTTAATAACATTGGGAACTGCTGATATTCTATCCTTATTTTTGCTCCATATATGTTATTGTTTACATATGTAACCAAATATTTTTCTCTAGTTGATGATAACCTGCTACACATCAGAACAATTGTGAATTCTTTTAAATAATGTTTTAACTACATATGATGTTGCTATTTTTTTCTTTAATTTTGTTTGTTCACTCATTGGTTCTGGAGGTCAAATCTAGGGCTTCTGAACTGTCAGAGCTACATTCTCAGCCCACAAAACACTGTCATTTCAGCAGTTATCAGCACTAGTGATGAGATATTTTTACTTTTTTTTCCAATGAGTCTTTGAAACGTGTATTTTATACATATAGTATACACTTCTTAGGATTAGCTACTCTCAAGGATGTATGGCCACATATGGCTAGTATCTTTGAACAGTGCTGCTCTGAAATGAAAGACTAATTGATACAGAGTGAAAACAAAACTCAAAACATATACCATTTATTGTGGACTGTGAAGAAAGCTATGCTTTCCTGTTGAACTCTTCATTCCTAAAACTAATTTCATACCTTCTCATAACTTTTTTACACTTCTTTTGCATTTATTCTTAATGAAACATTTTTCTTAATGAAATACTTTGTTGCAATTGTCCTTGATTTACATGTTAATCAGAGAATGTTTTATATTGACTAATTTTGTTTTGCAGTACTGAGGATTGAACTAGGTCTTTCCACAAAGCCATATTGCCTTTAATTTTTCTTCATTATGAGCTAATGCGTATTTTAATCTGTTTGCTGGCTGGCTATAAAGCACTAGTGTGTGCCCCCCCACACACACCTACTCACACATACACATGCATCAGTAGTTATTTCTGTGGTCAGTATATGCACAAATGAGGTCCATTGATTTATAGGATATATTATTTCTATCTCCTCATTTGTCCTGGCACTGATAACAGAGGAAAATCAGGTGGTTAATAGGCATGATTATTAAAATATTTATGTTCCAATATTTATATTAACTTGTTGGAACTTTAGTAGCTGCATGAGGGCTAGTGAGATGGCTCAGAGGTTAAGAACATTGACTGTTCTTCCAAAGGTCCTGAGTTAAATTCCCAGCAACCACATGGTGGCTCACAATCATCCAGAATGAGATCTTAATGCCCTCTTCTGGTATGCAGGCAAACATACAGACAGAATGCTGTATACAAAATAAATAAATATTTTTTTAAAAAAAAAAAGCTGGATGATCTTACATCAAGACCACAAAGTACTGCACTGAGAGAAGACTAGACTATAACATGGAGTCCTAGATTAAAAGCAAATTGTTAATATGTCCTACTAAATTTGAAGGTCCTTAGTATCTCTTTCAATGGGCAGATATTAGCATCCCTCTCATTAAATATTTTATCCAGATAAATATCAAGGCAGTATAAAAGATACTAAAGTGTTGTTGTCTGTTGAGACCCCAGCAACAATAGGAAAGGAGAAGAGATAGAAAGAGAAGAATACATATGTGAATAATAAAGTACAGCGCTTGCTTCATATTGACTGAGTAACGTCAAGTCTATTTCCAAAGCAGTGCCCAAGTCTTTAAGTCAAGAATTTGAAATGTTCTTGTTAAACGATGAGTGGATTGGATGGATGGGTTGTTATCATTTGAATATGATGTATAGCCTTTTTTCTCAGAGAAACAAAAATAGCCTTAGCAGAAGAATTAATTCAGTAAGGATACCTACATATTGTTTACCTTTAATGTCTAGTGAAACTATTTTTTTTTTCTAATTTGTATTTCATGTTGTTTTTTTATTTCTGGTTTAAAAAAAAAAAAAGGCAGGAGCATATTTGAAACAGTGTTAGGGATAAAATAAAGTTTCCCCAAATTATCATCAATAGAGTCGACAACTTAAGTGAAATTAATTTATTGATCTTTTTTTTCATTTTGCTTTTTAGGGGCGTGGGGGGGGGTGAGGGGTTATCCAGAGAAAAACAGATAAATAGTAATTTTCTACTTCCAAGTTCCTCTATGAATATATTATTTTTAAAGCCACAGTAATGTATCATAAACTTAGAAATTTCAAATCTTAGAAACATTCAGTGAAAAACAGTGAATCTTCTAGTTGACCAGGATCTCACACTAAAATCTTGAGGTAACTTATAATTCACTTATTGTTATTTTCTTCTTTCTGTGGCAGACAGAAGGCTGACTGGAACCCAAATGACTCAAGCTGGGGAAAATGTGACAGACCTTGTCTCTGTCTTCCCTGACTTCTGGACACTTGATACTTTTTAATGACCTTTCAGAGTCTTTGCTTCACAATTTTCAAAGCAATAAACTATTCTCTGCTACATCTACAGGGATTGTTAAGATTCATTCATAACTTATATCAAAAGATGGGCGGGGTTAATTTTTCCAAGAATACTTCCTGAAAAGTATATAAAGGAAATATGTCGACAAACACAAAGCAGAAGTATTACTTGACATCACTACTGTATGGTAGGTCTCCAGAACTTTCTTAGCGTGCATATCTGAAACCCGATAGACAATGGAGTAGACCAATTTTTATGCACAGCACACAGAAATGGTTACTGTGAGATGATATGTTGACTAGCATAAAATAAAACATTTTCTATAAGTCAGTAGAAAAATGTAAAATACTGCTGATTGTCATATGATTCATAACTTAGCCTGAAAATGATATATTGTTGTCTGTTAGACAATTAGAAAACTATACAAAGCAATGCTAATGCTAGCAATATCCTTACTGTGTTAGACTTCAAACAATAGAATGAGTATTGTTATGGGCACTGTATGCTATCTTTTGCGCATGTATTTTTGCCCTAACACGCCTACCAAATAATTTTGCTAAGAAAATTCCCACACTACAATGTACGCCCCCATTCTCATATCAGCAGGTAATTGTTAGCATGTAGCTATGTATATACGGATTGATCACATTAGGACAAGTAGGACTTGCATCTCTTTAAGGATGCTTTTTGTATTCTGGGCCTTCAGACTCTCTCCTAGTTCTTTTATAATGATAGTCCTCCTACTGTGATGTAGAACACTGAGATTTAGCCCTCCTACCTTGGTTTATTTCAGTACCATCTCCCACTGTCCCCCCACCCTTTCGAATCTTTTAGATACTTACATCTTTTGTCACTAATTTGGAAAGTTGCATTGGATGTTTTATTTTCTTATTTTCCTAAGTTTCTGCATAAGTGGCCTGTCCATCAAAGTACAGAATGAGTTGTGATTTTGTGGAGCTTTTTTTCTTTTAACCTTATTGGAAGGTTATTTTAAATTTTCATATTTTTAGAGTGTTTTTACCTCTAATGAATGAGCACCCCAATTTTCTTGAAGTATAAAGAGGAAAGGTGTGCGCCCAACTAAATAGAATAAAGTCAGGAATTTTATGAACATTACTATTTTTTGGTTCATGGTCTTGTGCATCCCCAGCTGTCCTCAGGTTCTTTGTGTATGCTAAATGTAGAGGTTAAGAACACTTTGGCACTGCTGCAGAGGAGCCAGGCTGAGCTACATCCCCTCACCCATATTGTCCCCATGCAGAGGAAAGAGTACACACACATAATTTTAGCAGACTAACTGAAAATGTCAGGATTTCTGTTGTATACAGTTTAATGAACAGTTATTACGATAATCAGCAAAATCAACAACTATATCTTTGTCCAGTAAAATGCACTGAAAACATAATACCTAGGACTTTGGTTGTGCAAGGTCACCATTTTAGGGAAGTTTGGCAGCTGTGTTGTACAGCTCCTCTGTCTACAAAGGAAAGTGGTGTGTTATTTTAGACAGAGTCTAGAGACTACAGTGAGTGGAACAGAGGCAAAGCCTAACTCTGAGCTCAACACAAACTCAATGTAGCTGGTAAGACTTCACTAGGTAGTGGCCGCTTTCCAGCTTCTGAAGGAACAAAGCGGAGGACCTGTCTGTCTACTGGCTGGCACCAGTGACCTCGTTCTTGTGTCTGCTTTATGTGTTTGCCTCTCGGCGGTTTGTCAGCATGGTTGGGGTCCTAAAACATGTTGTTCCTCTCTCTCTTCTCGAAACAGCGCTTCCCTTGAATATTTTGGCTCAGTTTATTGCCATTTCTGCCTTGTTCAGGATTGCTCAGAAGTGCTGATGATGCTGGTGAGAGAAGCTTAGAATCCAAGGGCGAGAGGAGAACTGAGGAGAGCAAGTGCTGAGCCAAGAAGGAAGGGCTTTGGAGATGGGGACACAGCGACAGGATGAGTGATGTGCTTAAATTGCTTAGTTATGTTCAGCACAATGAGAAAGAAAATGAGAAATGTGAAGAAAACTTGTCCTTTGCACTTGTGAGCCTGATTTTTCAAATGTGACTCTTAGTACATATGGGCATAGTCTTCGGATTAAAAATCAGTTTGCACCAGAAAAGGTTGGATGTTTAAGGAAAATAGCAAAACAGAACTGTGAATCAGTCCCTGAGGCATTTGCTCTTCCACCATTTTCTTACTCAGAGTTGAGAGAGAATGAGTGGGGCTGGAGGGATGGTTAACTCTCTCTGCATTTACCGAGGACCCAGGTTCCAATCCCAGCATGCTGGCTCCCAGCTGCCTATAGCTTCAGTTCCAGGTCTGATACCATCTTCTAGCCTCTTTGGGCACCAGTAAATGCATGGCATATACATATCACTCCAGGTACACACATATACATATAAAATTGAGTTTGTTTGAAAGTATATTACTGATTTTTAATTATTTTGAGATTATAATCACATCATTTCCCCTTCACTTTCTGCCCTTCAAACCATCTATATAGAGGGATCCCTTCTCACTCTTTCAAATTAATAGCCTCTTGTTTCACCCTGTTACATACATATGTATGCACATATATATTTCTAAATACAGCCTACTCTGTATATTATTTGTATGTATGTTTTTGGGCTGACTGGTATTAGATAACCAATTGATGTGCTCTTCCCTGAAGAAGATTATTTCTCCCATTCAGCATTCTTGAGTTGCCTGCAGTTTTTGTGTAGGGCGAGGCCTCAAGGGCTTTCCCCTGTCTGTAAACTCTGATCTCTGGTTCTTTCCAACCCCCTTCAGCAGTGTCCCCTGAGCTTTGCTTTGTAGATGTATCCATTAGAACTGGACCCCACAAGTCTGCATTTTGTTTGGTTGTGTTTTTTTGTTGCAAAGGGAGGTATCCTTGATGAGGGGCACATATCTGTGGGTATATGAACAAATTCTAGGGTGGGTTTGCATTCTTCAACCCTGGTAAGAAAGTTTCTGCCATGCATGGAGTGACTTAACAGTTTTTGCTTAGTGAATGTCAAGTTATAGAATATCTGACTTTTTAGAAATTATTGGTATTTATGTTGTATTAACTTTCTTTTAATTTTTTTATGAAGGCTTTATTGAAACGGCTTGAAGCTGTGAAACCAACAGTTGGCATGAAACGCTCCGAACAGCTGATGGACTATCATCGAAATATGAGTTATCTCAACCCTTCACCATCCATTAGACGAGTGCGATCTACTCTTGGCCATTACAGCCCACTGAGTAAGAATATAAAAAGCTATTTTCTATTTATTTGTTGAGTCTTTTATCTTTTTTTAAAAAGTAAAAAGTGTGTTTTATGTTCTTATAATAGAATTAAAATGCTAAGTTTGGAATGCATTTATTTTTCACAAGCATGTTTTTATATCTGACTTAATTTCAGGCTTTGTATACAGAATGTAATGGTAGCATAAAGAGAAAACCAAAAGATAAAATGAGTGAAAATAGTGTTTTCTCAGACACTGAAAGAGAGTCTTTTAATTCAGTATGTATTTTTATAGAATAATAGACATGCTACTTGAATGTGGCTGAAACATTTTCTCTAGCCACTTATCTGCAATTGTGAATACCTTGTAGCCCTTACAAAATTAACAGACTACAGATGTAATTCTTTTTATTGCTTGATATGTGATCAGTTACAGACTTAGCCAGCTGTTGAAATTTAGTGCCAGGGTAAACAGCAGATTGAAAGTCAGATATATTCCTTTACAGAGGTTGATACTGTTGCATCATGTTCACATTCTAAACTATATTTTTCTTAAAAATGTAAGCTGATACTAAAGAAAATTGGACCCTGGAGCTTATGTTACTTAGTCACTGATTAGTCATCTCACTTATTTTAAAACGTAGTTTATTATAATGATGTACGATACGGTCTTGTTCTAGTAACTGATGCTTAGTATTGTTCTGTGAACATAGGAAACTGTCAAATAAACATAAAAATGATTATGCAGAGTGCTTTGTTTTCACTTAAATCACTTTAGTAGTTTTTAAGCTCCATGAGAATCTAAAGTACAGTTGTCCTGAGAACCGTTTTAGTAGAGTATTAGACATATCTGGGATGAAAAAGGAAACCAGCGTAGACTAAAGTTTATCAAAGGATGGCTTGTGTGCTTGGTTCAGATAACTGAGATTGTTTTATCTTTGTGTATGTTCAGGAGGAGCTTCCAGGACATCCAGTGCAACCAGTGGTCTCAGTTGTAAGACTGACCGATCAGTTTTGGACACATCCAGTGGCTTTTTGCTAAGACCGAAACCCCCGAATGTTCGTACTGCTTGGTTGTAAAACCTTTTTTTATGGTATACATTGTTTGTCCTATTTTAACAATGTATTTTTATGTATTACTGTAACTTTGTAAACATCTGTAATACTTTTTTCAGCAATGACTATAATTTATTGTTATTCAGTGCAAAGATGTTACCAAACACACTTTCATCAAAACATACTTTCATGTAAAAATCAGTGTTTCACATGGTGGCATATTTATAGGAGTTATATGTGTACTTAATAGAGAAAAGTGTTATACACGAATGTTTTCTCTGTAGAAATTCACTTGTGCTGACGAAACGGTGGTGATCCATGTTGAACCAAGACACTCACTCTGTGTTCTTACATGACTCTTTTCAGTTATTGTAAGCATGGGCATAAATGCCTTGTGCTTTTGTTGCTTTAAATGTCTGTAGCATGTCATGAGTCATCACTTGATTATGTGTTACACTCCTTATGAAAAATGTCTTGAAATTGGTTTTCATGGACGAGCTGATTTCAATTTGATGAGGAGGGTGAGCAGCTTGTACTGGTGCAATTCTTGATCTCTCTAAGAGTTTGATTATCCACTCCATCCATTTCACACTGAATAGTAGAGGTTGACTTTAGAAGCCACTTTGGTGATTTTATGCAGCCAGGTAAAAATACTCAAGGATTCTGAGGAAAGAGGTGGCTTTAACAGCCTACTGTCTTGTGACTGGTTTGTGTCCAGATCATTTGCATCATAAAAACAAATGTTTATTGGATCATTGAGCACTATTCCCAGCTTGAAAAGCCAAGAAGCAGACCCCAGGGAATGTTAGAGCTGTGTCTGAAATGATACTATGAGTGTGTGTACTGTCATGTGTTTACTGTGTGACCAGAAAGAAGGCACCGGTCACACACTGATTAAAGCTACTGCCTTTAAATATTCGTGCATTTTCTTGGTTTGCTTTGGTTGGCTGAATCCTGGAAGCACCATTTTTACCAGTCTTCCATTTAAGGCCGATTTATCCTGATGGGTTGGGGACACGTGACACGGTACAATATACTTGACTATGAAAACTAGGATATTTTTCTATCAAACAATAGGCTGTTATTTTATGGAACCAAGTGTGATATTTCATAGTCATAACTTTTTCATTACTAGTCTTGTCATTATGTCTTTAGGACATATAAGTAAGTTTCATATTCAGTGACATGTTTTTCTTAAAATGGGAATTTTCCCCAGCCCCAGTGAGATCTGTCTGATTTCATTGTGCGTGTATGTCACACCTTCATTAGTGGGAAGCCGCCTGTACTTCACCAAATGCCAGCTCAGACGCTGTTGGTCTGAGTCTAATAGATTGTGTTTTAGATAGAGCAGCAAAGGTTGGCAATGATGAATGTGCATACACCACACACATACAGACACAGTGGATGGGAACACAACATGACTGAGGGGTTTTTTGCTGCTTTCTGGGGGTTGTAGCAAAACAAGTTTGTTGATAATTTGTTTCTTGGTTATAGTGAACAAGATTTTATAGCTGCTTTATATAACCTTCAGCTGTATAAACAAAGGTTTTATTTTTGTTTTAGCTTTTTAACACTGCACTTTTAAAGTTTGTATAACAAAAAAATACAGCATTTTGGCATTTGCCCAAAAGTGAGTTAATCACTTTTTAAAACAGATTTTTGAGGGGAAAAAAATGTATCTGTGTTAAACCTTATGTTCACAATGGTCTAGCACATTTTATCTGGTCTTCAAATTTCATAGATAAAGCTGTATTTTGATTTTAAATCCTAATTTTTGCCTTAGTTTTTACTATTCGGAAAAAGTTTAATTATTACTGATAACGGACTCAACGTCAAGTAAAGATAGATGTTGACCATAAGAGTAGAATTCACTGATGGAAGTCAAGGTACTTTAGGGTTAGCATTTAGAAGGCATTTGTAGTAGAGGTGTCATATATACATAACTTTCTTCAACTTCACCAACATAAGTATGTGAGGGTTAGCACTGCTGTACAGTTGTCTGGTTTGTTCTTACTGCACATACTTTGAACATCCGAATCTGTAGCTAGAAAGCTTGCTGGTCTGTGGCTAGTGGCCAGATCCTACTAAGAATTGTTTTCATCTCTGTCAAATGTTACTCCTTTTCTAGTAAGATTTTATAAAAGATTTCAAACCATTAAAATTATTGTTTAAGGAGTAGCTACTACCTCTTTTTCCCCCAGTTTTTTCAGTCTCCATTAAAAACTGCTCTTAACAGCTATTCCAGTTCACCCCGTGGTTTGCTTGTAAAATAACAGCATGTAGCTGTGTTCAACCCAAGTCTCAAAAATGGGATTGTACAGCTTTGAAAGGCAAGTGTGATAGATCTGCTTCTCACCTCCAGATCGATGCAGCAACTCCTGAGTATTATGGTTAACATAAAGCTGAAGGTGAAACTTTACCTTGGTTAGCAATCAAAAGCTATGATTTCCGATGCCAAAGTCTTGATGTAAGTGACTGTATACCACCGTAGAGAATGTGCTTACTTCTGATGGCTGAGTTGCTTATTTTCACAAATAAAGATTAGCAAGAAACATTTCAACTGTCTTTCTTTAAAAATGTTTTAGTTTGTTGTACTTTATGTATGAAGAACTAGCTTGGTCTAGTGAAGAAAGAAATAAAAGATTTAAAGAGAACCAAGTTTTGATTCTATGTTTTGTTCATATTTTTAGAATTAGAATAAAAATTTGTGTGCCCTACAAGACTGTTAGAATGAAGTTGGCAGTTCGTTGTGGTTTTGAAAATGTGTTATTTCTTTGGGAAAGTTGCTTTTTTAAAAAAAAAATGTATTTTTATTTTATGTGAATTGATATTTTGCCTGCATGTATGTATAACTGTGTAAGGGTGTCAGATCTTGGAACTGCAAACAGTTGTGAGCTTCCATGTGGATGCTGGGAATCGAACTCTTAACCGGTGAGCCATCTCTCCAACCCAGGAAAGCCGCTTTAAAAATCACACGTCTGGTTGGCCTTTCTTTGAACAATATGATTTGATTCATTTTGTAGAATTGTTACGATGCTTCAATATAATGGTCATTGCTTTTGAGTGTGAATGAGTGTTGCTATTGTTGGGTTGTGGTGGAAATGTTCTCTGTATGCTATAAATAAAGTTAACTGTTTTGGCCTATGGCGAGCACCATAGCAATAGGCAGGAAGTCAGAGTAGAGACAGATAGAAGGAAGGCAGTCAGTCAGTCTCTGTCCAGCCGCATGTAGGACCCAGGCGAGCTAAGGGTTATGGGCCACAGCCACATGGCAGGTAGAATACCAGAAATGGGTTGAATTAAGATGAAAGAGCTAGCTAGTAATGTGCTTGAAACATAGGTCAAACAGTCTGAAATTAATATAAGCCTCTGAGTCATTCTTTGGAGGGTAAAAGCCGCCGCAGGCAAGATCTGAACTTCTGGCCCAAATGGGCCCAGAAATCTTTTATAACATTGGGTTGCTTTATTTTTTTTTTTTAAGATTTATTTATTTTTTATGCAGTATAGAGAAGAGGGCACCAGATCTCTTATAGATGGTTGTGAGCCACCATGTGGTTGCTGGGAATTGAACTCAGTACCTCTGGAAGAACAGTCAGTGCTCTTAACCTCTGAGCCATCTCTCCAACCCCGGGTTACTTTATTTTATTTTATTTACTTTGTTTTTAAAGCAGTTTATGATTCCAGTGGGCTCAGGATGGTTGAGCACTTTTCCAGCCCATAAGCCCAGCAGGCAGGAAGCCTCAGGAGTTCCAAGTCATCCTCAACTACCGTGAGTTCCAGGGCAGCCTGTGCTGTATGATGGTGGATATCTCAAACACGCGGAAGCTACAGGAAGCAATCTCCCAGGGGCTCCCTCGGGTGCATAAACTCTTCCTCTGCACAGATGAAGGGTGCATAGCCCAAATGAGCTTGTATTATGTCAGGTAATTTTGATGTTTAAATATAGAAATGATTTTAGGTGTCCCCTAGAGGTAGAAAGTGGGTCTTTATTGCTGAAAACACCATGCACTTCAGACCAGTTGTTGAACATGTTCAACCATTGACTGAACACCATGCATACCAGGCCCAGAGGCTCCTGAGCTGGACCTGACCTGAAAGCCTCCTTCCTGAGGACCAGCTTTCATGGTACCAGAAGGTACTATTCAAGTTTCCAAAGGAAGTAGGCAACCAGCAACCCGACTATGAAGCCTATGAACCACTGCAATGAACAGAATGGCACAATAACCCTAGGGGTGCAGTAGCCCATGCATACATTAGCAATAACCATCAACTCTAACTAGACCCACATACCAAGAAGGAAATGATGCCTAGTACTGGAAACCTAGACAATTACTCAGGACTAGTGAAGTCATGGTTATTGGAGAAGAACCTGCAAACCACCACCTTACTAAACCAGCATAATTCCTAATTACATCCTAAACATTTGTCTGGAAAAGCAAAGAGAAAAGAAATCAATGGCTGTATGAAATAGAAATTGTTTTGAAAGTACGAGATAGAAATTTTTCAGAAAGCACAGTTGACAGATAAAACAAAGACCGTCCTCCCCCTCAGCCAAAGAAAAAGCCAAAAGAACCTCAGATAAGCAAAAAAATACAAGACATTTTAACCTCATCTCATCTTCAGATTTAGCAGATTCACAAATGTTGTGTAGTCACTAGACACTAGAGTTCCCTAGAAAGGAAAAACACAAAACAGCTACCTCAAGGTTTATTTAAAGGACAGACAAAGCCTAATTTAAGGGTATACACGTCCCAATTTCAAACCTTCTTTCTCTCCCTTTTTCCTCTTAATCTGTCACTTCCCAAGATTCTCAGTTTTTCCCCGAGTTCCAAAAAAATCAAAATTCATTGTTCCATGGCTTAAACTCCCAAGACTGCAAAAAAGAAGCCATAAAACCCAGCAAACACCACCAGAAGATACATCTTCCAAAAAGACAAACTTTGTCCTTAAGACATCTTAAAGCAGTCTTAAGAGATACATCAACCCTGTTCCAATCCAATCCAACCCATACACACACACACACACAACCCAGCTTTTTTTTTATAATTAACATCAGGGTGAGATGTAAGAATTCTCTGCAGCAGCCACGTGGTGAAGCCAATGTGTAGTGACGCAGGCAGAGCACACCTTTCGAAGGGTATGCCCTCCAGGCATGATCTCTTTCTCCTCCCTGCTTCCCTCCCGGTACCCACTTGTAACCCTGTTGAATAAACTCCTGGGTGGGATCTGGTGGTGTGTGTATCTTCTCACACGCAAAATCAACAAGAGTGATTCTCACTTTTTTTTTTTAAACTATTGTTTTTGCATGGTCTTTTTGTATGGCAGTCAGAGGATAACTTTGTGGAATCAATTCTCTCCTCTACCTGATGTGGGTTCTGGGGACCAAACATTGCCACACATAGATGGCAAGTGTCTTTACCTGAGTCATTCCAAAGCTGTCTTTCAGAACTACTTCTAGGACACAGAATGAATCTCACAGCCTCTATTCTTTTATCAAGCTCAGTCAGAAACCGTTAGGCTATTACATGCTAATAACATCTGCTCACTGGCAGAGCTCCAGAAGCACCGCCCATAAAAGAAATCTGATAGAGCAGACTTCATACTTAACTGTTCTCAGAGCTGAGCACATGGGAGTATTCAAATGATAAAGGATGGATGATGGTCCTTAGCCCAAGTCCACATTTGCTGTTCCTGTACTTCCCCCAGTTCATCTTCACATATGCGGTAGTTTTCCTTGAGGTGGGGAAATGTTACCCTCCTGTATTTTCCTCCTGTTGAGTTTGATTTGATCTCTGCACACTGGTCCTTCTGCCTATGATGCTTTTAGTTGTCTTCCTGGTACATTGCCTTTCTGTGGGCCCAATGTGAGTAAGCACTCTTGTGATATGTTTGTACAATACTCCTAGATTGTCTATTTGCACTGACACATAATCCCAGCCACAAGTGACTTGTTTTTATGAGGTTCCACCACAATCCCTGGCATGGGATTATAAATTTTCACCTTAATGTGACCTCACCCCCCCCAACTTCCAAGACTTTAGAGCTTTGTACAGTGATGGTGTAGTAAGAGGGCAGGCAGGCAAACTCCTGACTGCCTTTTCTCCCTGCATGGTCACAACAGTCTTCTGTCACTGGCTTCATTCTAGGAATTCCTGTTGAGCAGCAGTAACTACAGCAGAACCAAATCAGGATCCTTGAGGCAAAGAGCCCTGGATCTAACCTCAGCAGGCAGGAGAAAGCCCGTAACTGGGTCATGTACATACTGCAGATGATATGCAGGTTAACAGCAGCCAGTTTCTCCACCCACTGCATGGTGGTGGTGGGGGCTGGACTAGGAAACAGTTTGGCTCTTGGTTGAGTCATGAGCCGTGATGACTGGCCTCACTGCAGTAAGTTCCCAATTATATTTCATGGCCTGTCAGTCTAGGCCCTTAGGTTTGGGGACACTGCGAGGGACAGCCTGAGTTTTAGATATGCAATACAAAGGTACTTTTCCCTTTGTATTGCATCCTTCGGCTGTGTCAGGAACATAATTTGCATCACTAATACTCTAGACAATGCAGGGCAATGTATCTGGATGGCCCCTCGCACCAGCATTTGCTCCTTTTCCTTGGGAGACATGACTGAGATCTTCCCACCTTTTTCAACTTTTCCAGCCATCTAGCCTGAGCTCAGAAGTAACTCTGGCTATAGAAAACACACACATCCCATGGATACTCTAGAAAACCAAGGCAGCCAGTATTTCATCCAGAGGAGAGAGTAAATGGAAGGGCCTGGAGAGCACAAACCCAAGCCCTTTATCAGGAAACACCTAAGGCAGACATCTGCCTCCTTTCCAAGCTTTGCCCAATCTGTGGACATTTCCTACAGACTGGACACAAATTGGGACTGTATTAGCTGGTCTGTCTGTTCCCGGTCCAGTTTGAAATTTCCCATTCAAACAACACTCATGTATGAGTGTTTTGCTTGCTGCATGCCTGTCTGGGCAACATATCTAGGACCAGGGGAGGCCAGAGCACACAGAGCCCCGGAACTGGGAGTACAGACAGTTGTGAGTACCCACATGCATGCTGGGAACCAAACTCAGGCTCTCAAGAGCACTCCCTGCTTAACGTGAGTCATGTCTGTTTCCCACATTAGGAATGTCTATTCTCTTACTCACAAATCTCTGAAAGTCAATTCCAAACGGACTTTTCTCCAAACTCTTAAGCTGTTACAGAAAGGAAGAACAAGCAGATACTTTGTACACATAAACAGTAACTTTCTTTCAAGGCCCTCTCGTTCCCCTCCCCTTCTCACCACCTACTTGTGTTTAAACCCAATCAAGGTTTTCTGCGTGGAACTATGTAACTATACCATTTCATCTTCTCCCCAACATGGGCTTCAGGACAGGTTTCACTTTCAGAGCCTTCCGATAACAGATGCCAAGCACTGAATGTTGCATGTGTCCCCCATCCCTGGAATTCACACCCTCAAGATGACAGTATTAGGAGACAGGTCCTTTGGGAAGAAGAGGCATGCTCTGTCACTGATTAACAACAGCCTTCAAAGGGGACTCCAGAGAGCTGTCTTCCCACCAAGACTCTGGAAATCAGTGGCTCTCACCAGAGTTGATCCTCACGGACTCTGAGGCTTCAGAGCACTGAGGACTATGTTGTTTATGAACCAGCCAGAGTGTGGCACTTTGTCATTCCAACTCAAACTAAGACAACTGTTCTCCAGTGAAGACTGTCCACTTGTTGAAAATTTCTAGGTAAAAGAATTCTGTGCAGTAACTTAAAAAAAGGCACTTCTCTAAGTATGCCAACTTCTCACCTCTGTGATTGAAAAGCTTAGAAGCTCAGAACTCCTAAAGACTATGAAAGTGGACAGTATACAGTTGGTGAACTGTGGAAATTCTGTTCATGTTACCACTCTGGAGCCTTTAGTGTGGTAGGACAGTACTTTTGAAAAACAGCTACAACATGTATTCAGTATAGGGCATGCATGCATACAGGAGTCACTGACAAATGCATCCAGCTAGAAAATGTACATTAATGCTTTTTAATCTGTTAACAGTTAATGAGTTCAGGGAGATAAAGTGTATTGAGTAGTCTTTATTAATGATTCACATTCTGTTACTTTTTCAATATCAGTTCTTCGTTTAATTGAACAAGTATGATAAGCTATCCTATCTGTCTGCTGTGGGAATGTAAATGTAAAATAAATACAAAATACATCTGTGGTTTAATGAATACTCAATGAAGCATTTTTCTGAGGTATTCCTTATGGTCTGGTTTTATCCAAGATCTGTCTTTTTATTTCCTTAAGAATAGTCTGTTAAACCACACAATGGATCTGTGAACTTGTGAGCCAAGTCCACTGTGAACCAGTGAACTTGAGTTTTAATTAGACGTATTTTTTGATCTCATCATACAATACCAATACAAAAGCACCACCCATGCCTCTCAATACATTGGACCAGGCACCTTTGAAGAAAGCCTTGGCTCCTTCATCTTTTGCAATCTTCCTCCAGCAGTCAAGCGTCCCCGTGTACATAATATCAGCCCCCTTCCGGCCAGACTGCATCATCATCCTACGACGAACAGTGTCAAACGGATAGGACACCAGCCCCGCAACTGCCGTCACACTCTGGGCAATCATCCAGCTCACAATAATGTGCACATTCTTGGGATCGGGCAGCATCCCTTTGGCAGTGTCATAGACCCCAAAGTAGGCAGCTCTGTAGATGATGATGTCTTGGACGGAGACACTGAAACCCTGGTAGAGACCCTTCAGACCATCAGACTTGAAGATCTTGGTGAGGCAGTCGCCCAGCCCACTAAACTCACGCTGAGCAGATCCCTTGCCCACATCGGCAGCCAACCTGGTCCTAGCAAAGTCCAGCGGGTAGACAAAGCAGAGGGACGTGGCACCAGCTGCCCCACCAGAAGCCAAGTTACCAGCGAAGTAACGCCAGAACTGCTTATGGCGATCCACGCCACCCAGGAAGATCTGCTTGTACTTGTCCTTGAAGGCGAAGTTGAGAGCTTGTGTGGGGAAGTACCGGATCACATTGGCCAGGTTACCCCTCCAGAAGGACAGAAAGCCCTGCTCCTTGGGGATTCTCACAACACAATCAATGATGCCTTTGTACTGCTTCTCTGCACTGATCTGTTTGCTGGCATGCTGGACCT